>PVIC010000115.1:138809-168559 GCA_004025085.1 Thryonomys swinderianus | reverse complement strand
CAAGCCTGGAACTCAGCAATCCTCCTGCCTCTGCCTCCTGAGTGCTGGGATTACAGGTGTGAGCCACCATGCCTGGCACTGTGGTATATGGTATTGATGGCTGGTGGGTGTGAGTCACCATGCCCAGCATTGTATGTGGTTACTGGGACCGAACTCAGGGCCTTGCGCTTGCGAAGCAGGTGCTAGAACCACTGAACTAAATCTCCGGCCCCCAGTTTGTGATTTTTTTAAGGAGGATGTTCTTCGTTGCCTTTATCTCACTTCTGCTGTCTAGCCTGGAGACCCAAAGAAGGTTTGACCGAGAATCTCAGACTTCCACAGGTGCTGTCATGCCAGCCCTGGGCTGGCTGGAGTCCAAGGCCTGACAGCAGGAGTCATGTGGTCTTGCTTGCCTTGTGACCAGCACTGGTTAGACCATAGGTCCACACTATCCCTGCCTGAGTCCTGGTCCTGTGATCCAGCTTGGATGGGGACATGGGGTTTGCTGCTGTCCCCTCATTTTCCCTGAATCACTATGGACTGAATCACTTCTGGAAGAGGTGGGTTTTTTCTTGCTGGAGTTCCACGTCCTCAGTCACACCAGGTTTATTTCTCAGCATCAGTCTTAATAGGCTGCAAGTTGTATTTGATCTCAGGAGCATGTTCCATTTGCAGGAGGGAACATGCATAAGGCACTGGTGGGCTTCCTGAACTCTTCAGTTCATTTTCCAAGTTCTGCTTCATGTTGGAGTCCATGTGTCTATACCACATGCTTGGAACTCCTGGTCCAGTTTCATAATGACCTTTTTACAAATGTCCATATATATTCAAGGGATGCAACATGGTGATTTCATATGTGTGTTTTATATGTGTGTATGTGTGCATGTGTGTGTGATTATCAAAGTTATTACCATATCCATCGCCTCTCATTGTTACCATTTGTGTGTGGGTGTGGAGGAGGGTAGACACTGAATATCTATTCTGTTAGCAAATTTGAAGTGAATGATACAGTATTCTTAACTGCTGCTACTGTGATACATATTAGAATCCTAGAACTTACTCATCTCACAACCAGAAATAATCAGGGTCTCTGCTTTGTCCCTGGTTGGATGGCTTTTCCTTCCTAGTGGCCACATAACTGTGTAGGGACAGGGACAAGAATGTCTTTTGAACAGATGCTAAGTCCCTGTAACCAATTAAACTTCTCTCTTCCACAGACAGATCCTTCTGTGGTTTCTGGGTAAAATTCAAAAGTGAAATGGGTTCTACCAGCCTCTCAACCAGACCACAGACGTCCTGGGGAGCTGACAAGCCAAAGATCATAGGCATTGTTCTGTTTGAGAGTGTGGAGCCGGCATCCTTGGCTTCTGTTTGCCCCTCCTCTGACCCGAAGGTGTGTCCTTGACCAGAGTGACAAGATTGCAAAAACCAGGGTGAAGAAAATATCTCGTGTTGCTGCCCTTTTCCTTCCAGAATTTTTCCCACTTCCTGTTGCTTTTAATCGGTTACATTTAGACTCTTAGTTTAAAGCAGTACCCCCTTTAAGAGGTTGTGTTGTGTATTAATTCAAGCTGAGCTTGGCATGGAAGAACATTCCCTCTGACCAGTAGCTTGTTTTTTTTCTTTTTTCTCTTTTGCAAGCTAGGATGGTGCTGAATAATTCCTCAGCGTGGGGTAGAGCTCCATTTCTCTAACCCTTCTCAGTCACCTCTTTTCCAGTCTTCCGAAATATATATAATATTTGATAAAGTTTCTGAGCATGGGGACAGTGTTTGGCATTGAAGAACAGAAGTCTCAAAATAAAATATTGCCTTCTTTTTTTTTTTTTTTTTTTTTTTTTTTTTTTTTTTTTTTTTTTTTTTTTGCTTTTTGAGACAGGGTCTCACTTTGTAGTTCAGGCTGGCCCTGAGCTCACTATGGTGCCCAGGCAAGCCGCCGCGAACTCAGCAATCCTCTTGTCCCTGCCTCCCCAGTGCTGGGATTACAGGCATGAGACACCACGTCCGGCATTGTGGTATGCGGCGTTGATTGTTGGTGGGCGTGTCTCCACACCCAGCATTATATGTGGTTACTGGGGATCAAACCCGGGACCTTGCGCTTGCGAGGCAGGCGCCGGGACCACTGAGCTAACCCTATGGCCCTTGCCTTCTTTTGAAGAGATACCTGTGACCAAAGTTAGCATGCTGGGCAGGTCCTGGTTCAAACTTACTTTGAGCCTTTCCTGGACATGCGAGCAGTTTTATAATCATGATCCTCCTCCTTGTTCTTGTTTCCATAAAAAAAAAAAAGGCATGTAACTTTGCTCAGTCCCCAACCCTGTATCTGTCCTGCTGCATGTGTCATGGCATGAGTCTGCGCACAGCTTTTCTTTTAGGGAGTTTCAGTAGACACTACAGAGAGAGGAGAAGGAAATTAAACTCAGTGGGGGTTGCCCTTGAACCCCCAAAGTAATTCTGTGATTGAAATGGCAAACATCCAAAGATCTGGCCACACAGTTAAGACCGAAACTAGGCAGAGCTGACGAGTGAAAGTTTAATTTCTGGGTAATGCTTTGAAATGGTCAATCTGGTTTGGAGACTGTGATGGTCTCAAATGCCCATTCACACTCTGCAGTCCCAGAAGTTTTCTGTAAGGTAGTGGAGAAGCATTTTACCAGAGACGCCCTTACTGTCACGGAGGTCTGAAACTAAAGTTAGTTTCTTCTCTACAGTAGTAGGCAAGCAGGCTCAGGCTTTCTGAGCCAGAGTCACACAAGGTGATGGAACGGCATTGAAGGACATAGCCCTGGCACTGTTGGGGATGGAATGGGTTCCCTGTGTGGAGAAGTCTGTCCATCCTGGTTCTGTGGAGCAGTGAATAATGCCAGTTGACGGGAGGGTGTCATCCACCCACACAGAGGAATATTAGGAAGTGCTTGGAAGATACGCTGTGGATTTATATTTGTTGCTACAGAATATGTCCACGGTGTATTGCGCAATATTATTTGTTTTAAAACGGAGGGAAATTACAGGGTAGCATCTGACATTAGATCTTGGCATAGGAAAAGAAAGACTAGGAGGGTTAAAATCTGTACTTTAGTTAATAGTAATGTAGCATTGTTACCTTGCTTGTCTTGACAAACATATGTTGGTCATATAAAAGGTTGATACTGGGACAAGGTGAATGAAGGATGTACAAGAATTGTCCGTATGTCTTTACCTCTTTCCTGTAAATCTCAAATTATTCCAGAAGGAAAAAAAATATATATCTGCACATTTAAAATTTACGGAAAGATTTTTAACAAAAGATTAATGAATATGCTGAGTGCTCGGATTATGGGTAATCTTAATTTTCTGGTTGCCATGAGCATTATTTTATGTTAACAGAAGTCAATAAAGCACCTTCCCTTTGGGAAAGGAAGTGGCATACAAAATATAGCTTTATTGTTGTTTGCATACTGGAAACTATCTCTCTGTCAGACCTCATGGGTCCTTTGGGGTGAAATCTGCCCTTCTGGGGGCAGCCAGGGAGGCCACAGAGGTGACAGTTAGCACCATGGACTTCGGAATGAAGTGGAGAGATCTGGTTTGCATCCATTTCTTGCCAGCTGTGTGGCCTTGGGCAGTTAGTTTGTGGCTCAGTTTTTTTTTTTTAAACAAAAATCTATAAAATGTGTTTAATGACCCTGATCTCATAAGGCCATTACAAAATTAGACAAGGCCCTACAGTATTACTGACAGTGAATGCCTTCTTTGCTTAGTGGAATGGCCTAGAGAATTCTGTCCCTATTCGATTTTGGTATTTGATGTCTTACTGTGAACACATCTTTTCTGAAACTATTATACTCCTCTGTTAGAAGAAAGTGTGAATTATATTTGAGTTTCAGTTCACTTAATTTATGCGCTCTTGAGCCAACATTATTTGAGAACCATTAGTATATGTTTTCTATTCTCACTCCTCTCTGCCACATCCTATAACACCATAATCTCAGTGGCTTTTATGTAGTTTTGTCTTAAGTCTAGTCATTGTGTAGGTGTGATTTTGTTGTTGTGTTTTGCAGGTCTTTGTATGAGGTACTCTACCTCTGCATATGGGAGAAGTCTTTGAATGTCCCTGGGGAGATGGTCATTGTTATTGTCCTTGATGATAAGTGACAAAAGACATTTTCATGAGTTCACATGTCCAGAAAAGGTGTGCCCAGGATGGTGAACCCAGAACACTGTACAAAGTGGAATGCCTAGAGCCCAAGCTACCTGCCGTGTGGACCACGCTTGAGAAAGGTCACTCGAGCCTGTCAGAACCCCCTCCTCCGTGCTGTGGTTGTTAAGCTTCCTGGGTCTGGAGCTCCATGATACTAGAACATGTGGCAAGAAAAAGCATTACCCTCCCTTACCCTGCAGAACTCAAAACTAAACAAAAACCCCAAACTAACATCAGAGGCCTAAAGGCTTTGATCATACCATTAAAAAATGTTTATTTAATACTGGATAAAAATACACTTGCTTTACCTTTGAAAAAAAATAATTAAATAACCAGGAGGGCTTCAAAGTGTTTCCTTTCGTTCTGCTTTCCAGGAGGAGAAATGTTTTTCAAAGTCATTTAAATAGTAAAGAGCTGGGTCCAGAAGTCCTGGGTGTCTGGGATCGAGATCAGCAAGTCTGTCAGATGTCTTTCAAAACACTGGAGTTTTTGCACAGTGTGAGGAAGAGACCCTTTCCTTGCTACCCCTGATGTCATCTTCCCTCTTTATTCTGTTTTTTTTTTTTCCTCCAATCTGGGATGTGTGCTGAGAAACTTCATTCATTTGTTTCAGATTCATTTACACTTAACCCATCAAAATGCTATTTTGTGGGGGGTGTGTCAGGCCCACGAGGTACTGATTCCTACAGAACAGGAAACTGCATCTTGCCCAGGGTAAGGATGTGAACCCCAGGGGCTCTCCTTTTGGCCTTAACCTGGACCCCAGCATACATCTCTGCAGTGGAGCCTTTAGATCCAGCCCTGTGCTCAGAAGGCCCCATGCCTTTCTCCTCCCAGCCTCCTGGGTCTGTTACCCCAGGGATCTGTGTACATCTTTCATGCTCAACCACATCAGTGATCTTTACACAGGAAGCTGCTTGAGATGTTCTTTCTCTTCCCTCCTCCTAACATTTTATTTTAGAAATTTATAAATATATAGAAGAGTTGGATGGATTTGTAGCCAACACCTGCATATACTCCATGTAGATCCCAACAGTTGGCTTTTTAAATTCCACAGTGACTCACTTGTCCCTTCCCCAGTATGGTCCTCAGGCCCCTTTCTGGTCCACTTCCTTCTACCCATTCTGTGTGAATGGCAAACTCCAGCATACTTCCCTCCACAACCTAGCTAGAACTCTCTGTTCTGTTGCAGATTTCTTTTTTCTCCTATGGCAAAACTTGCCTACACTGTCTGGAACTCACCAGAACTATCCGTGGACCATTAGCAGTACTAGTACACAGTAACTCCCACAGCCTCTGCTGTCTGTCTGCTGTCCCGTCTCGATCAGCTCTCCTGTTCTAAAGGAACTTTATGGAAACGAAGCCTGACAGTAGCTTCCTGTCCATTACCCACAGTTGCACTTACCTGAGGTCAAATTTCCAGAAGGGAATAATTCGTAAATTTTTTTTTTTTTAAATGACAGGATCTCGCTTTGTAATTCAGGCTGGCCCTGAGCTCACTATGTAGCCCAGACAAGCCTTGAACTCAGCAATCCTCCTGCCTCTGCCTGCCGAGTGCTGGGATTACAGGCGTGATTCACCAAGCCTGGCATTAAGATTTAAATAATGTTTATTACAAAATATTGGTGTAATTATTGCATTTTACTAGTGACTGCTCTTAATGTCTCACTGTGCCTAATTATAATTAAACTTTGTCTCAGGTGTATATATCTAGGAAAAAGCATGGTTATACGTAGGTTTCCCTACTGTTTGCAGTTTCAGACATCCATTAAGGGATCTTGGAGTGTGTCCCTTTGGGTAAAGGGGATGGCAGTGCTTCTTTAGATCACTCTTTCTTTCAGTCCAGAGGTTGCTTTTGTTTCCATGCAAATCAGAGTGTGTCTCCCTTTTGTGTGTGCGTAGCATTGAGGATAGAATAGGGCCTCACACATCGTAGGCAGGCGCACTACCACTGAACTGTAACCCCCCAGCTTTTCTAACACTTGTTTTTACTTTGAGACAGGATCCCTCTAAGTTGTCCAGACTGGCCTTGAACTTGAAATTCCCTTGTCTCAGCTGCCCAAGTAGCTGGAATTACAAGCTTGTCCCGCCCCATCTGGCGAGTGTAGTTGGTTCCTTCTGACTGCCACCTCATGTACTATTATGTGACTGTCCTTTTTTTTATCTGCAGGGCACTTGTCCTCTTTCCATGTTTTGGTTATTTTGAATAAAGTTGTTATGACCATTCTTGAACAAAACTTGTGGACACACAGGTTTTTCCTTCTCTTGAACACATAGCTGGGGTGGATTTGGTGGGTCACAGAGTAGATGTGTGTTTAACCTCATAAGAGAACGCCCGACTTCTCTGCAAGTGGCTGTGCTATTTCACACTTCCACCTACAAGGTCTGAGCATGCCAGGTGCTTCATGCCTCGGGCCATGTGGCCTGCCGTGTCTCTGTGGCATTTTAGCCACTGGTGGGAGTGTGGAAGCATCTCATGTCCTCCCTTGGGCCATGTGTGTTACTGTCATCCTGTAGATATAGTATAAAGAAGCGGGGAACAGGCTCATATAGAGTTTGGACCTTTGGAGCCTGGCTGGTTCGAGCCTGACCTCTGGAGGACCTTAGAATCCTTTCCCTTGGAAAGCTAAAGTTCTTCCATATTCCTCATTCGTATGGGTCTGTTCTCTCTGGAGGGTGACTACCTCCCTGGCACTTAGGTGCCAGGTTCTGTGCAGAGCTCCTGAACCCCTTGGCCTTGATGGGCTCTGTGCATTGCTGTCCTCTGCCCCTTCCCTGGGTCCCCATGTCCAACAGAGAGAGAGACAGGTCTTAGGGGCTTCATAGATACCTGAATAAAGGGATAGCCTTGCCTTTTACTTCTTGCAAGTTGTTTGTCCATTTATTCAACTAATAGTAAGATCTGGTGGTCCCTACTGTTTGCATGTGCATGTGTGTGTATATGTGTGTGTGTGTGTGTGTGCGTGCATGCGTGAGTGTGTGTGGTTTCTGTCTTCGGGAGAAAGGCGAGAGATAGAGTAGCTGGCCTTCCAGATGGGAATGTGCCTGTGACTTGGCCATGCTGCCAGCCCTCTAAGGCTCCATGAGCTCCTCAGTGCCGTGGAGCTGGCACAGTCCCCACTGCACCAGGCCCCTGCAAGGACTGGATCCCAGGCCTGGAGAGCCCTCAGTGTGGTATCTGCAGTGCATCAGCCCTCCAGGAGAGAGAGCTTGTAGTTTCAGGTGCAGACAGGGCAACTGTTGTTCTCGTGTGACAGATCAGACCTCCTCCGGAAAATGTGAACCTTCTGACCTCCCCTGGCATCTCCAGTGGGGAACAATGGCAGCTGTGGGGACACTCATAGGAATTGGGGATCAATGTGTAAAAGGGTTGAACTTGGCAAAGGAAGCATGTAGCCCACACTGGACATGGCACTGGCTTTGCCCATAGACCTGGAGGATCTCACAAGTTTCCTCCAATGTGTGTTCATCAGTTGTGTGACATACAACTTTGCAAGGGTTTGATGATATTCTTGGACCCAGCCTGGGATTCTCTTTCTCTCTGGCCTCAGGCTGTTGGGTCTGTGTCTAGTCCTTTCTTAGTAAGCAGAATTGTAAATAATCAGGGTGCAGTACCTACAGAACAGGGGCAGTAGGAAGGAGAGAGTCAGAACTGTGTTTCCAAGAACAAGAGGAGGAGGGGCACAGTGAGCGGATGTGAACTGGAAAGGTCGCTGGCAGTGCTCTGGTCCTTTTCTGCTCCAGTGCTCAGTTCACTTCTGAGGAGCCTTGTCGGCATGGAGATCCAGTCACCCTTGTGTTTCCTTGCCTACCTCTCCAGGCCCATCTTGACTTCCCTCTGGGTTTGGGGAGCTGCAGTACAGTTCAGACAGCTGAGCCCTGTGTCAGGGGCAGAGTGCTATCTGAACTCCCTCCAGGCTCCCCCTCCAACACCCTCTGGATCCAAGATTGAGTAAGAGACATTGGCAAGAGGAGGGGAAAGACATCTCAATTGTTTCAACTTGCAGAGAGGAGGGGAGGTGGGTTTTAATCTGTGGATGACTCATGCACATGACACCCCATTCCACCTCCCTCTGCCTTCAGAAAGTTCCAGATGTAACACAGAACCAGCAACAAGCCATAAGCAAGTTGTGCCCTTGTCTATAGACACACTTGGAGGTTTGAGACACTCTTAGAGAAAGGTTCTCTGGGGTGAGCTTTATAGGTCCAGCTGTGTTCTAGGGATCTGCTCCCCTGTTTCCTGGAAGTGGGTGATTCTCAGAGCTTGGGGAATGGCCCATCTTGGTAAAGCCAGGTTTTTGAGTGCTGTCCCATGCAGTCTGGTTCCCCCCATGCCCAGTCCCTTCTCTGTGGCCTCTGAGAACAGTTCCGACTGTTTCCTGGATTCTGAATGCAGTAGCTGTCGTCCGCAGGCCGCAGTGAGGACAGATCATGTAACTGCTCCGGGCTTCATTCCTATGCAGGACAGGTAGGCTGCAGGCTCTGACAAGCCGCCAGCCAGGCTCCACCGAGGCCTCGGCACTGGTGGAAATTAAAAAAAAAAGAGTAAGCAGGAGGGAGTGAGCGAGTGAGGGAGAGACGGATTATTTTGTTTCGACGTGTTTGAAAGTGGGATCTGTGGCCAGTCGGGGTTTTTTTCCCTCCTCCCCCCCATATTTACACAGTCTGTTCAGAGACACACTCGGGCCTGTTTGGATTGGGTGTTTGCTCCGGAGACGGGCCAAGTATTTCAGCACTGCGCGCTGGCACTGCCACCTCGGCGGCACCAGGAGGCCCAGTCGGTTGGTCACAAGACCTCATGGGGCCTCCTACTTCTCTGCTTATCCTCCTTTTACCTCCTTTCCCTGCCCTGCCCCTGATCCCAGCAACCTTGGGTGTCAGGGAAGGAGGCCAGGCTCAGAGGACTTCACTTTAGGAATGAGGGGTTCTGAGGCTAGAGCCAAGGTGCTTTTAGTGGGGAGAGGGAGAGAGGATTGGGGTACGGACTTTCTTAGGATGGACAGATCTTCTCCAGGAGGGTCTGGGTTGCAACTTGCAATATTTTAAGTAGTGCCAGGTTTGAGGTAGCAAGAGGTGGCCGGAGTCCCTGTAGATTTGCCTGAGTGGTGTTCCCTGCGATGCTGACCGCAGACAGGGCTGATCCGGAGCGGGTGAGTGGGACAGACCCAGCCTGCCCTGTGCTCCTAGCCCCGCCATGCCCAGTGGGCTGTCTCATCAGCATCACTCCAGAACTTGATAGAAAGGCATATTCTCAGCTGTTTCCCACTGTTGACTCAGAATCTGCATTTTATTGAGATCCTGTGGTGTTGTGAGTGCAGTAAAGTTTGAGAAGTGCTGTTCTCAAACCTGTGTTTCCCCAAGGGAGTTAGTTTCCAAGCCCCCTCTGCATACCTTGAGATACTTTTGAACAAAAAGACTCTGTAAACCAATATTAAGGAGAAAGTTGCTGAACTCAACCCCCTTTTGGAAATTCACTATCTTGTGTTTGCCGGTGAAGTCTGTTTCAGAAGTTTTGCAAAGAAATGCATCTAATTTGAATTAACTCAGTGGTCCCTATGTTGACTCAGATCTTCTCCTCCCAGATCCTTCCAGGGAACATGCATCAGTGTCCTTCCGTCCTGTTAAGTGGCTCCTGCCTTGAGGGACCCTGCTCTGCTAATGAAGGAGTTAACCCTTTGAGTTATCCAAGGTCCTGGCCTTCTCTTCTAGGATAGAGCATAGTGGGCAACCTATGTCTTTTGCCAAGTTATTGAGCTACATCATGCCTCAGTTCCCCTCTCTGTAAAACGGGAATATAGTAGTGTTCAGTAAATAGACTTATAGTAAAGTTTGTGTCACTTGTTAGTACCTAGAGCATGGGGTGTCCTAAATCAATACTGGACAGCTAGGTTTTTAGTGTTCTAAATGCAGAATCCCAAGCCCAGTGGTACATTATCCTCACTTACGAAGTTCTTTGGAAAACAGTTCCCCAGAATCTCACACCCATGCCTTGCCTCAGTCTCCTGTAGGGAAGCCTGGCATCTGCATTTTAAGAAGCTTCTTGGGTGACTGCTGGGAAGCTACCAGCCTGGAGATGGCTGCAAACACGTGCTGGAGGTTGGTCTCCAGAGTGCACGAGAGCATCTCAGGCTGTTTCAGGCTCTGTCATTAGTGGTACGAGCTTCTGGCTCAGTCACCTGTGAAATGAGGGAGCACTGTGAAGTGTCATCCTTGGGACCTTGTTAGCATGCAGCTTCTCTGTTCCCATCCTGGACCATTTTATTAAGATGCCCAAGGGGCTCTCATGAAACAGAAATAGTACCTTTCCCAAAAGGGTAGAGAAAGGAAGCTTGTAGGAGGTGGCTGTTCTTGATGGTGAGGGGTTGCAGATTGGGCAAGGAAGGTGTGGTGTGCGTGAACGTGCCGTGGTGACCAGCTGTTATCCATCCTGGCTGGACAAGAGGAAATGAGCTTCAGGAGCCTTGGGGGTTATAGTCAGATTTATGAGAACATTTCCTGGATGTGGAAGGTTACGAGTCCCTGGGAAGGTTTGCAGGAGTAAGTGAGCTTTAGATAGGCCTTTCTGGAGTCCATTAAGGTCAGACTTCTTGCCACGCATCCATTGTAGGCATGTTTATTTAGGTGTTGTCTGTGCACGCAACTTGTGTGCCAGGAGGTTTGGAACAGCACTTGTGGATGGCAGTGGCTTTGCATGGCTGTGTGTATGTCACCCTTCTGATCATCACGTTAGATACAGTGCTGCCTGAACAAAGAGCTTTGTGTGATCAGGAGGTTGGCATGGTCCAGAGGGTGTGCTGGCCTTGTGGAAGTGTATCTGTTATCTCTTGCTGCATAACAAACCACTCCACAACTTAATGGTTTAAAGCAGCAACTGTACTATTTGTTCATCCTTCTGGAATTCTGGCTAGGACTAGTTGGAGTTTTGCTGATGTGACCAGTGGTTGGTTACGTGGGAGATTTTATTCTGCTAGAGATTTGACTGGGGATCAGGTTCAGCTGAGACACCAGGCCTCTTTTTTCCTTATCCTTTTGAGGTTTCTCTTTCTCCGAGTGCTGTCTCCTTGGGATCCCTCTGGTTGGGTAGCTTGACTTTTTATGTGGCTGCTAAGTCTCCTTAAGGCTTAGGACCACAGTGGGTGTCGCATTACTTCTGCCACTTGGTACTGGCTACAGCAAACCACAAAACCAGCCTAAATTCAAGGTGAACATGAGGATATTGGGAGACAAGTGTGGTCATGAAGCACCACGTAGCAGGTGGCCATACTGAGTGGCCATGCTGCATCCCCTGAAACCTGGCCAGGGACACAGGTCTCACATTCTGTATGGGAGAGTGACAAGACCACAGCTCTGACCTTTGTCAGCTTTTACAACATCCTGGGCATCTCTGCATGAATGTTCTGTGGTTAAACTCCCTGTCCTCAGTATTTTGTTAGTATTCCAGCCATCATTCCTCCGATTATCACAGTCTGTGATACAAAGTGAGGCTCGATGCTTCTGCTTTTTCCTGGCCCCCAACATGGTTTCCCATCCAACCCAACACAAAAAAGGGCATTGAGAGGGAATTGGCAGGCTTCAGTGGCTATTTCCACTGCTCCTACTTCATGGAGATTCTTACTCATGCCGGATCTACTGCAAGAACTTCTTGCTGACCGCTCTCCCCAGCCCACCCTGCTGCAGTCTGTTCCTCCTGAAAATACCATTTTCCTATACCCTGAATGTGCCCCATGAGAATTCCTCTTTCCTGTATGACAGATCAGAGATCCAAGGATCCAGAGGAGATTGTTCCTTAAGCCTGAGCAACACGCCTTTTTGGGCTCAGCCCTCTTTGCTCAGAAACAGAGTCTCTGTTGACCTCACATAGGCTCCTTGGTGCCCAGCTCCTATTTTCACTTTACACACTTGGTATGACTGTCCCTTTCTCCAGCCTGGAATCCGATCCATCCTTTGAGGTTGAAGTTCTACCTTTTTCTTCAGGCCACCTCTGAATATGTGTGTCACAGTGGTGTTCCCTCAAGTCTTTAAATATGTGTGATCTTTCTTAGTCATTTGGTGCTATTCATCCTGGGCTTTAGTCTCTTTTGTAGTCTCTCGTGTGACATTGTAGTCTCTGGAACAATGTCTCAAAGAAAAGTACTTTTTAAAATATCTTTTGCTATGTTGAGGAGACAACAGATTTTTTTTTGTTTAACATCTAGAGCTATTCTCTACTTGCTGAAGTTTCTTTAAGGAAAGGTAGTCATTTGTTCTACCAGGAAGGAAATGCTCCACATGGTACCATTACTGATGCTGAAACTGCTGAATGGAGTGGAAAGGAAGGGCAGGGCTCTCCAGGGCAACTTGATGGGCTTCAGATCCTGTTCCTGTCTTTGCTGCAAAAACAGTACTTCTCACCTGGGTTGCTGCTGGCATTTGGGCACTGAAAGTGTGTGCTGTGCAGCTCCCCCAGTTCCCCACGACCTGCTGCTAAGTACATTGTGGCATCATAGTATGTCTTCCCAACTTTATCCCTAAGCCTCCACTTAAAGACCTCCAAGCTTCACTTGATAACCTCCTTGGCAAACTGTTCTCCTTCCAGGATCCTTAATGAATCATACAGGACTGTTACGAGAATTATATTCATTCTTGACGTCAGGTGGCTGGCACATTGCTAATGTTTATTGAGCACTGAGGTTATTAATTTATTGAACAATTATCATGGTCACAGGTGACACATCACCATGGCTGAGGCTGAGGCTCTAGAAAACCTTTTCCTCTTGCCTGTCCAATTGACCTTTGCCCTGATGGCTTCAGCACCTCTCAGTACTTCTGTTTCCTTGTCTGGGGAACACCTGTCTCCACCTGCCTACTGGGTGTGGCAAGAGTGCACATCCTTGGGAAGTACCACAGTAGCTACTTGTTTCTTTCCTAAGAGCAGACATGAGATCTTGCAAATTTGTTATGGAAACTACAGGACATTTGGGAGATACTTATCAAGTACTCACTGGAAGCCTGGTACCTAAATGGGAACCAGACAGTGGGTGGTGTGGCTAAGAAAAAGCAAACACAGATTTATTCTCGTGTATGTTTGTTGTTTATTCTCGTATATGTTGAATTGCTCCCACCTGGTCACTCTCAGGACTGATCTCTGAATGTGTGTGCTAATGTGTGTATGTGTAAGTAGTGTGTGAATGTATGTGTGTGATTCCGAGGGCTGAGGCAGGAAGATGCTGTTTGCACTTAACAGTAGGGGAACAAATAGAAAAGATTTCAGTGGCCCATTTACATGTGTGTCTTGTGGCCAGCTTGCCCATGTAAAATGTCAAAAACTCATGTATGCCGATGTGGCTAGGTGGAAACTAGGTCTTACTTGTCAAAGGAAAAGTGTCCTTCTTGATGACTTCTTTCATCAGTAAATTGTTTCCCAAGCTCTGTTTAGCTGCTGCAGGTGTGCGTAGTGAACTCGATGGGATTCTGCCATGGGAAATAAGGCTGGGGCAGAGCCAGTGACTCGCAATGATTATAGGCCACATAATTGCCAGATGGAGAAAAGAGAACAAAAAGACTTGGTTTTCTTCAAGTGTGAGGCACCTTGCCTGAGGTGTTTATGATCTTAAGGGCTTTGCATTTAATGATGATTTTGTCGGGGTAGCAAGAAGGGTCATGGTTGTGGAAGGAGTTCACCCAGGTAAGGGGGAGGGAACTTGGGTCTGGTTCTGCTCTCCAGACATAGTGATCAGTCATTTTCATTCGTGTGTGCTTTGTGCTGCCATAGAAGACTTTTCCTCTGAGTGTGAAGCTTTGAGTTTTTCTAAATCAGAGATGGTCACAGGGCAGAGCCAATTCAGTGTGTATTTTGTTTGGCTAACGGTGTCCAGTATTTCACTTCTTAAAAGTATTACAATAGATCATTGAAAATCCAGTTTGCTAGTTTCCCTTGGAAAAAATCAGGAAATCTGGCAACTGTGGGCTACTCTTCTCCCATATGGCAAAAATCAGCAAGCTGAGAAATAACTGACTCCTTAAGATCGGCTATTTGCTCTCAATTTCACTCCGCGCCTCATCCTCACTGTGCCTGGCTCCTCTCGGCCTGGTGTAAGTGACTGCCAGCCCCATAGGCATTCAGGCCTTGATCCTGATCCAAAGGCAAGACCTTCTTTCTCGGGTGCTATGGGAGCTGGTGCTTCAGAGGAAAGCATGGGTCAGCTGCTGTGTTCCTGAAACTGGTGGTACCGGCAAGAATGTGTGATTCTGTGCAGCTGGGTCAAAAGGCCAAGAGTTCAGAAGTCATGTTCCAGCTGTGCCCTTGACTTTCATGATGATCAGTCAGCAGTCATTTAACCCAGGTCAGGCTGGGGGCAGAATGCAGAATACTACTCTTAGTGCATCTGCAGTGGGGCCGTTTCAGAAGGGGACCCACCTTCACAGGAAGTTTTACCTACGTCATCGTCATCTTCTCTTGTCATTCATCCCCAGTGTCTTGTGTCTTTGTAGTGAAAATTGTTCTGGGAGTTCAACTAAAAATCTTGCTAATGGATGTGTTCATTTTGGAAAGCTGTTTGGTAGTATCTGCTAAAATTTAACATGTGCATTTTAATTCCCAATTGTCAATATATACCTAATAAAAATACATTCCTACTTCACCATGTGCCCTAGAGTGTTCATGGTTGCGTTTTTCATAGCAGCTCTAGATAAGAAATTACCCAAATAATTATTGATAGTAAAATGAATGAATTTGGTATATGTGCTTAGCAGAATCCTATATGGCAATAAAAATGAGTGAAGTATAACTACACAGAACAGATGAATCTCCTAGTCATAACATCGAGTGGCAGATAACAATAGCATCTAGATAAGATAAAACCTGCATAGTATATTACTGCATTTCCATAAAGTTCTAAACCCACAAAACTAATCTATGGTATTAGAAATCTGGGTAGTGCCCATCTTTGGTTGGTGGCAGTGACAAGAGTGACCAGAAAGGAAGATCAACTGTAATCTGATTTCATAGTGGTGTGTTTTGTAAAAATTCAGTGGGCAGTACTCATGAAATGTACACTTTTGTGTGTGTTTTCTTTCTTTCTTTCTTTTTTTTTTTTGCAATAAAAACTTAATAAGGGCCAAACAATGTAAAAACCCAATTGCAGAGATATAGTGTTGAAAGTTCTAAGAACCAGTGCCGGGATTTTCACATAGAATCTTTTACAGGTTTTTCATATACAAGTAATAAAACCCACCTATGGTTAATTTAAACTAAAAAAGGATTTATTAAAATCAGATTGTATAGCTCAGTCTCTTGATGCTGGCGGGTAAATGGGATTTGGAGGTTCTGCAGCCAGGAGCACTTTGAGGATGCCATCACTTTTACTGCTGGGGATATCCATCTTGAGGTGCTTTTCTGACCTGGGGTGCAGGCACCTAGACCCTCTGTCTCTCCAAGTAAAATTTAGCTCCTGGCACCCAGCATTGTACTGTAAGCTACAAAGTTTGTAAGTATGCTTTTGGCAGTTGTCCAGCATTAGAAAGTACTCTGCTGCTGCCCCATCCATGCCAGAGTGATGTCCCAGGCCTTCTGGTGCTTTGTTTTACTCCTTCTGCTTTAGAGTAAGAGGAGCTTGTAGCTCATTAGGGGAACCTGAGCCTCAGGCTCTTGCTCTGAATGCGAGGTAGGCTTGAAATGGAAGAACCTGGAGTTTTCAGCCCCAGCAAGAGGAGGCAGCCTCTGTTTCATGAGACAGGACATTCTTCAGATTCATGCGATTGACAGATGTCAACATGGAACATGATCTCTCTTGCCATACCTAACCCACCTTTCTAGCTGCTGGAGGAAGAAGTTTTCAGTGTGATTAGAATTTTGCTCATCTTTCCCAGGCCAGGGAGAAAGTATGCCCACAAAGAGACATCCAATGGCTAGCTTTTTACTCCATCTCCGTGCCTTAACCCATACGTCCAACTAGCATGGAAAGAGGCATTTGATCTAAGCACCATCAGAGGTTGGAGGAGAATGAATAAGTTTCTTAATCTGAAACTTATACCACAGTTTCTCTCCTCAAATCCTGAGGCAGAGAGTGGGTCCATGCCAGAGTGATTAGCATCTGGACAAAGATATGTGTCAGCAGGACAGCCAGGGTCACCAAGCTCAGCCTTTCACCACTGCAGGAATTTTTTATTTATTTGGTTACATTTCACTGTGCCAGAATTTTCTCATTGATGTTTCCTTAATCTCATCCATACAGAAAAAATAAGAGTATTTTTGATTTTTTTGTGTGTGTGGTACTGGGGATTGAAAAAATAAGAGTATTTTAATGGTCATAATTGATTTCTTCTACATTGAAATAAAACACTATTTTGTTAAGGGTTGGTGTGGTTACTTTTTTGTATTTTATATTTTTCCTTTTCTTTTTTTTTGGCTCATATGATGGATTCCTTGAGGAAAACAATACATTCTCTCTGTGCATCATTTTCCTTGTCTGTGAACAGGATGCTAAGATTACTGAGGAAATTAGCTATACATGACCATTAGTGTTATGCACCAGTCATTGTTCAAACTAAGGGTGGTAATACATAGGCTAATGATCTTTGTCCTGGAGAACTTGGTTATAAAGTGAGGTAATATATTACAGCACTTAGCACTGGACATGGATTATAGTAAACACCCAACAAAGTAGGGTAATAATTGCTAGTATTATTTGCACATGCAGAATGTTTGAACTTAGCAATAGGATGGTAGGATACTGGGTAGGTGGAATGTCATCCCCTGACATACATATATGGGAGAACATCCCAGCTGTCTATCCCAAGACTCCTTTTCCTTCCCTCCTCTGGGTTGCCAGCTGAAGACTTCTACAGACAGGGAAACCTAGGTTTAAAAAAAAAAAACAACTCACCATCACCACATGACTTAAAAGATAGGGCACAGCATAAGTAAACCTACTGAGCTACACCTTATAGACCAGGCAAGTCCAAGTTTGTGTTGCACACAACTGAAACCTCCCCTTATTGCAATGTGTGCATTTCCAGGAGTGTCGCTCTTCGCACCCCATCTAACCAGAACAGTGGAAGATGAGCAGTCCGGTTGTTTACTTTCAGCAAATGCCTTCACTATATGTTGATTTGCTCTTCCATAATTTAAGGTCCCACGTATGGAAACTTCCTGGATTCCTCTAGCTCTCTAGTAACTGTCTTTCATGTTGGGCAGACCTGGGAGAAACACCTGGCCAGGCTCTCCATCTGTGGAGCCAGCTCTGCTGCCTGGAGGAGTGAGTGGAGATTGCTGACCAGCCACTGTGAGGGAGCCATAGAGCTCACAGTTGTGGATAAACAGGATGGAAGGCAGGGGGCTTGGGGAGCACCACATGCTGCTGATCTTGCTCTTAGTCCCCTCCCTGGGTCTTCCTGCCGCCTTGCTTATGCCACACTGCAGACAGCCTGGTGGGAGAGCAGCCTCTGGTTTTCAGGACAGGCTCCAGGACAGGAAGATACCCGGCTGGGGAGAGCTTTGCCAGCCATTGCCCGGTACACCTGAGCTGGGCTCAGCAGGGAAAGGTCTGTGACTGCAAGAGGTTAAAACTTGCCCCTGTGTTTACTTTTGTTGGCTGCCACACTGCATAATAATCTGTCAGCACATCAGGTGCGGATTTATTTGTGCATTAAAAATGGCCTAGAGCGGGCGGACGCAGACGCTCTACAGCATGCTGGAAAATAAATGTGCCTCCAGCACAAAAACAGCCTCTCCAAATATTTCACCCTTTTAATAAGTGCATTTAATTAAAGTCGTATAACTTTTTTATTATATTAAAAAAATCCTTTTGCTTGCTGAAGCTGAAAGTAAACTCTTGAACATAAAGTACGTACTTCCCTTACTCGTGTTGTTAGAGATGGAAAACTCATCAACTGGTGTGTGTCTCTGGCCCTTGGCAGGCCGACTGGAAGAGGGCATCGTGACGTTTTGGCTGGGGAGATGGTCTCCATGTGGCCTAGGGAAGTATCCCCCGTTGGCATGGAGACGGCACAGTGTTCTCCTGTGTATGTATGACCGTGAGCTCGAATGTGTACATTTCCTCCATAGATCACTAGCCCATGATGGGGGTGGGTGGCTGTGTGCCAGCCCTTTGGGAGTAGACAGTATGTTTCACATTCTCTTTGAGGACAGCACTGTTCCAAGGCAGGGGCATACACTGACCTTTTAAGACCTCCTCTCCCCAAAATGTACTTTGTATATGTGCTGCTGAAGCGAGCACATCCCATAGTGTATTTTGTGATTTGGGCTGGGCAGGGTGAAGAGTCTGGCCTTGAGGTGGTAGATAAGGATTTTTGTGGCTCTGTTCATTTCCTTTCTTCCCTTTATAGCTCAGAAAATCTCTAAATGAGTCCAGACTTTAAACTTCAGCACTGAGGTAGTGAGGGTAGTGCTTTGTAGATCTGCTCTGCATTTGCCAGTGGATTAGAAAATGTGTCAGGGTGGTGGCCCTGGAGTTGGCGTGTGAGGACCCACAGTGGGCGAGGTGGCACAGGGGAAGGAAGGGTGGGGATGTGTGTGGAGTGGCGGCAGCAGTGGCGCCGGTGAGGAGGGGGCTCCAAGACTGTGTTTGGGAGCGGACAACCACAGCATACCAGGCCTGGCGACTTGAGGCCTGCTAATTATGCAGCCCCAGGGAGCCATGTGGACCTGCCAGAGCTGCCCAGAGAGGTGGCAGGGAAAACCTCATAAGGTCTGTGTGCCTTGAGTCTGACCAGGAAATTGCCTTGGGCCATGATGCTGGGCCCCAGGCTGGACGCAGTGGCCCATGCAAGTCAACAGGGTCTCTTCAACTCATACCAGGCTAAGGCTTCTGGAGCTTCTGAAATCCAGGATGCTCATTCCAGGAATTCTTCAGAACCAACCTCCTGGTCTTGAGCATTCTGGTTCTCACTGCTCCCTGGAGAATGCTCATTAGCATCTTTTTATGGCCGCATAAACAGAAACCCTAGAATTAGGGATTTAGGACCACCTAGTGAGAGCAAGATCACCAAAGATCAGGCAGGTTGTTGTTTTTTTTGTTAACTTTATTTTTTAAAAAACTCTTTGTGCATTATTCTTTTCATAGCATCTTCTAAATAATATAGAAACATTGCTATTAATGATTATTTTTCCTGTTCACGAAAGTTAAATATATTCCAACTTCAGTTCTCAGCCTTTTTTTGAAAATGAGACCCCTTGTCTCCTCAGTTTTATGGCTTTCTCACCTTTAGTGGCTTTTAAAAAATGTTTTAATTGAAATGATCATATGTTGTTTGAAAGTTGAGTAGCTCTTCCACTTCCAGAAGAAAATGAATTTTAATTTAGGAATCTAAGTTTTCCTAGACCTCTGTAAGCCAAAGGTATATACTCTAAATGTTGACCTTTACACTGTGGAAAACAGTATTAAATTAGGAGTTGACTTAATAGTGCATGCGTGCATGTATTGTTAACAGGGGCTTTTTGCTAAGTAGACACACTTCCCTACTTTATCATAGTGAGACATGTATGCAGTGTTGGTGAGGCACTATGATAACTATTCCAAGCCATTTGGGAGAGTTAGTAAGTCCCTGTTGTGTGTCAAACAGCGTCTATGGCAGTAGACATCTAATGATAGTAGAGTGTCTAATGATACAAATAACCCTCTGTGGTGCACATGCTATGGTTTGCCACTACTGCTAGTTAACAGTAGAAGGCCTGAAACTTTAAAGCATATGTCCTACCTATGTTAGTATCTATTGTATCTCTAGAAAATCAGATATAGTATACATTGTATACTCATTAAAAATTAGAAATACAAATTGGAAAAACCCAAGGAAGAAAATAAAACAGCTTTATTTGCTGTAGTCTTTTGCAATGTTTTTTTCTACTTAGCAGTACCTGTGGGGATCTCTATTTGTTAAGTATTTTGTAATAGTGGTTCTCAGCATTTGTCTACAGTGCTCATTTAAACTTTTAAATTAGTAAGAGTTCTAAGGAGCTTTTGATTTTTCCTGTATTGTAGTTAAAACTGAAAAATTACATTTATTCATCAAAAAATGAGCCACTTAGATATTGATACTATATTTTTATGAAAAATGACTATATTTTCTGAAGCAAAACCTAGTGAGCAGAGTAGAATTTCTTATATATTTTAACCCCTGTATTGTTTGGTGTAGTAGAAAATGTTTAGATTTTTATATGTGCTTCTGTATCAAATCTACAGAGATGTTTTAGTATGATGTATGTGAAGAAAATTCTGCCTTACCCTAGTGCCTATGTGGGAAAAAAAGTATTGTAGTCTGTTAAGATAATCATGTACATTCATCTTTGATATTTTGCAAAACTTGACAAAATATTGGTAGTTTTAAAAACATTTAGTTGTGCTATAAATTTGAGGTCATTTGAATGAACTTTCTTGGTCTGTTCTTACTTAATATCTATTGGTCAACCTTGCATTTTGGGTAAATACTTTACTCATGCCAGGTTTTGAAACATCATGTATTGGTCCTTTGGAAAATACTGATTCCCTACATTTCTGCAAACTTCCAAATATAAGCACTTTAGTTTCATAGTATTGCCCCATTTTAATATTGCTATTACTATTAAGAAAGTGTCTCAGCCTTAGAAAGCTGGAAAGATCATGTTGATGATGAACATAAGTTGTCTGAAATTCTAATTCTTGATCTAAGTTCATTTCATGTCACAGTCATTTTTATTCTTTCTCTTGAAACGATGGGGTATCCTCAACTCTCAGGAGGATGTCCATCAGGTACCTCAAGTGTGAACACCCTTCAGTTGTCAGTCAGCTGCTCTTTCAGGTAAAAATGGTGGTCATTAAAAAACCTAGCTGGTTTTGCTGAGAGCTTAACAGTTTCCTGTGTGCTTTTCCTTAAGACAGATACTGCTTTTTTAAAAAAATTCTTTATTGGTATAATTTATATACATCTCACAATCACACATAACATCGGGGAATTTGTACCAATATACGACACAAGTTAATTCTCATTTTTACCCATATCCCTACCCACCCACACCTCCCCACCCCCTATATACATGCTCTTTTATTTTCTTTCAGAATCATATTTATTCCTTCCCCTCATTACATTCCCACACCAAATTTCCTTTGGAAACTTCCAATTCTACAAAAACTGTCATACTTTCTAGAGCTCATTTGCATCTACAGGTGCTCATATCAAAGAAAAGATACGGTATTTGCCTATCTGTGATCTATTTTTTCACTTATTAGTGTGTCCTCCAGGTGTATCCATTTGCACATAAATAAATCAATCTTGTCATTCTTTATAGCAGAATAATACCCCATTTTATAAAAAAACCACATCTTCTTTATTCACTCTCCAGTTGATGGACATTTGGGTTGTTTCCAAGATTGAGCCATCATGAACTGAGCTGCTATGAACAAGGGTGTACATCAGACAGATACTGCTTTTCACTGTGTGCCAGTGAAAAGTACACGTCCCATTTTGTTACGTGTTGTATAAATAAGACCTCTACTCAAGGGTCAGAACTTAATAGAATTAACAGTGGTTATGGCATCATCAAGGATAGTCTTAAACTTGCATATACTTACATGTTATCTGGTAACTGTGTGTCAATCCAGTTTGGTACCATGATGGAGATGTAGCTTATATTCATGCTCAGCTGTTGTTAATGACATTTGTCAGTTCTTTTATGCCATCCATGCAAATGTGTACATGGTGAAAAAGGCAAGTAGTCTCTTGATATTATTAGAAAAGTAGTGTTTATCTTGTGATTCTGCTGTGCTGAAGCGTTCTCAGCTGCCTGGTGTTCCATTGCATGGTGTATTTTAATTCATTAACCCACCCCTGTTGTTGGACATTTAGGTTGCTTACAGTCAGAAAAATTAAAACAGTGCTTCAGCAGCTATCCTTATAACTAAGTCTATGCCTATATTCACAATCACTTATTGAAATGAATTCTGTTACATAGAAGTATATGTTTTGTAATGGTCCTTGATAAAGATAGAGAAGTAATCCTACAAAATGGTCATTTAGAATTTCACCAGCCACGTGTTAGACTTGTGCCTAATTTCCTACACTCTTTATATGTTTTATTTTTAAATTAACACTACTTAATATCATTTAGAGTGCTATTTCCCTCTCAGAACTCACTGTGTAGGACCACCATGGAGAGAAGCTGGGAATTGGGTTCAGATTTATGTGACTCTAAAGCATCTGTCCTGGCCAGACTTAATACTATGCACTTGCAATCCTAGCACTAGAGAAGGCTGAGGGAGGCAGTTGCAAGTGTTAGCTCAGCCTAGGTAACAGCAATGTAGTGAGAAGCTGTCTCAAAAATAAAACAAAGAGATCTGGAGATGTAGCTTAGTGTCAAGGTCCTGAGTTGAATACTTAGTACTAGACATGCAATAATAAAATAAAGCACCTGTCCTTCTTACTACCTTGGGTTTCTAGGCAGGTCCTCTGGTGAACTTCCTCTTATTTAGCAGAGTTTGCAAAGTTCCATTTCTAAGCAGAGATCTAGGCAAAGAGATTTGAAAACACTCAAATCCCTTTCAACCTCAGAGTGCTTACTCTCTGGTAATAAACAGGAGCAAATTGTAGCCCATGGACCCAGTCCAGCCTGCTTTCTGCTTTTGCAGGTAATGTTTTATTAGTATGCCACCATATGCATTCATTTTCAAACCAGCTATGGATATTCTTGAACTGTAATGGCAAAATTATGTAGTTTCAGCAGAGATCATATGGGCTCCAAAGCCAAAAATATTTGCTGTCTGGTCGCTCACAGAAAAAGTATGCTGACTCCTGGTGTAGTAGTTGGACAAAGTGGCTGTGAATTAAAATAATGGTAATGAATCATGTATCACCAGAGTGGGCTCCCAGGAGCCTGGCTTCTCCTTCAAGTAGAGCAGCTTGTCCTGTCTGTCATTGTCCCACTGAATATGGGAAGAGTCCACCTTGCCCTTGTGTTGTGCATGACAGTCCACAGGGCTTTCAATGTGGTAGTTCATGTACATGAGGCATGGCTGGCAGATGACTTTTGGACACCAGACCAGGAAGATTAAATCAGTTTTCAGACAGTGAGAAACTGTGGAAGCTTCCTTAACCGGGCAGTGTTATAGCTGTCGTAGCTTCATGGAAAACACCTGTCTATAGTGTGGAGGCCGTGTGTGTGTGTGTGTGTGTGCGCGCGCGCGCGTGTGTGTGTGTGTGTGTGGAGTGGAGTGTAGGCGAAGGAAAAGTTAGAAAGGAAAAGGAAAGAGAGAGGAAATAACTGAGGCTAGTGTGAGAAACCTGGATGTCATGACGGCTCCCTGTGGGAAAAGAAATGGAGGAGAGCTGTGACACGTGGTATGGTATGTCAGTAGCAATAGTGGCCCTTGTGGAAGATTACAGAAAGGGGAGGCCAAGCCACCTCCACCCCCTACCCCCCCCGGGATTTCTAATAGGTAAGGACCAGTGTGGTTGTCATACAGGAAGGTCACACAGCAAGTCACCCAGTGGCTTTGGTGGGAAGGTGAGTTCAAGATGCTGGGGTCTGGTGAAAGGGGAGAGGTCACACAGTCACTGTGGTAGAGGAAGCTGACTGTAGAGCACCACTGGCCAAACCCTGTCTCCCCACTCTGCCCTCACTGGGAGCTTGGTTCTTGGACACCACTTGCTGCTGACTGTGAGCCTCAGGCAAGACATTAATCCTCCAGAACCCCCCTATCCTCATCTATGAAATGGAGATGATGTAATCATCCACCTACTCTTCACCAGAAAAGTCTATCTAGACCATCTGCCTGCCATATAATAAGGGCTTACTTAATGTTAATTTGTTAATATGAGTATCATATTCTAACCAGGGAAGAGATTGGAGGTTGCAGAATACAAATCCAAGGGTAAGAGGAGTTTTACAGACTAAATTTAAATAATGGAAAAAAAGAGTCAGATAGCACCTCCAATTTGCAAGTCCAGTCAAAAGCTTGTCTTCCAACATCCCATCATTTTGCTTATATCCTGCACTAATTAACCTTCCCCTGCTGTTCATCTGGCTGGCAGAAGGCAACACTGGTAAGGTGCCATGTGTCGAGCTGCTGGTGGTGACGTAGCATGTTGGTGAGTGAGGAGCTGGGTTTCCTGGTGCAGAGTTGCAGTGGGCCTCTGGCTGGCTTCATGAACACCGTGGTATATAGGCTGCAATGTGGCAGTGCCCAGGTCATCTGTGGAAAAGGACTGTATAGGAGAGAATTTGTCTGACACATGGGTGTGGATGTTTGGTAGTATTGGCTATATACTTGTTATATACTGCAGAACTATTCTGCAGATACTTAAAATTGTTGATCTATTTTTCATTTCAAATATGAGAATGGAGAGAACTCAGTAGGAGATGAAGGCAAAGGGGATATCACATGTTCAGCATTAATTCTTTCCTGGTAGATGGCCATGGTTGGAAGAGGAATTTGGGGATGTCTAGAGGTATAGAAAACTCTGGATGCTGATGGGATCATTAGAAAAGATTATGAGATTAAAGCATTTGAGAACAAATGTCTGATGTTACAGGAGGACAAATGTGAAGTCTTACAATGATAAAGGTAACACAAACAATTACCATGGTGTGTACTCATTTCACTACGGTAGTTCCATTGTTGTCTGAACCCAAGAGCCCTTCTCTCCATGTATGTCCCTCCTATGCACTGCTGTTTGTGAGGATGTAAACTGAGGCAGAGTGTCCAGAGCAGTTGGTAGTTTTTCTCTTGTTCATCTGCCTGCCCACAGGAAGGGCTGTTAGTCATTTTCATGACTGTTGCTGTCACCACAATGTTTTGACTGTCACAGCAATCTTCTGAATGTCACTACTGTAGCACCATGCTGTTGTGTCATGGCTGCCCTTTGTGTTGAATTGGAGACAAGAAGTAAAAGAGGAATGGCTTTCAGCTCCTTCTTCAGATGTACCTTCCTTTATTTGGCCAGTTTCCCTGTGGAGATGTGGGAGATGGTGAGGTGCCGTGGCAGCTTGAGGTAGATGTGACAATGGACAATGAACTGTCCTTTTATGGGGACAGGGGCCTATTTCTTCTTTTATCTGACCCTTTGAGGAAAGAGTTCCTTTGCAAACGTGGTCCTTGGGCCACTCTCGATTTTCATTTGGAAGGTTCCAGGAAAAGGGCCCATCCTAACTGGTTGGTCAGAGTTCCAAATCAGTGCAGACTGAAGTACAGATCACATTTTCAGCCTTCTTGAAGGATATGTCTTTAATATTTTTAAATTCTTCTGTTACTCCCAGTTTTTCTCTCGAGTCCTCTCTGCATCAGAATCTTAAGGACATTTGTTAAGAGCTTTGCGATTCTAACAGATCTAAAGCTTGGTAAACCAGTGAAGAGGAAGGACCCCATTTATAATTTGCAGAAAGACATGTCTTTGTGTGATAGCTGCTTGTGAAGGGGACTGTGGAAGTTTACCTGGGCTGAGCCACCCTCCAGCTACCCGTTGACTGCTGCATATGGTTTCTCTCATGGAATTTCCTCTGGTCTGGATTCCTCAAGGAAAATGGCCTACTGATTCTCTTCTTTGTGAGACACATATCCTCAGGTGTCCAGGAACTTTGCAAGCTGTGACACTAGCCATCCACCCCAAGCCACTGACTGCTTAGGGTAGGGACAGGTCTGCTTGTCAGGGTCATCTCTGCATTTGAGGTCCCATCTGTTCCTCGAATCATTGCGAACTCTATATCTCAATTGAAGAAAGTGCTAAAAACAGGAGATACAAAAAATTTTGATAAAATACTTGTTAAAAATTTAGGGGCATTTTAGACAATTGCTTTATTTATCTGTGGGAGCACAGGAATTTCCCTACAAAGAAAATTCCCAGTTTTTCCCAAGGCCAAATCATAATGTACTTCTACCTCATGGAGCTACCAGTGTGATATGTGTAGAATCCTCAGTAACCCTGAGAGGATACAGGGAGATTTTATTTACAACAGTGCTCCAGAATTAGAATATAATGGAACTGGATCATAGGTCTCTGGTTCCATTGAGGAATTAATCTGTGTATGGATTCGTGATTTGATAGCATTACTGGGAAGTGATGAAAACAGGAGGTAGAGCTTTTGTGAGGGGGGTGGGCCATGGGGCTGTGTCCTTGGAGATTATATCTTGTTTCTGGCTTCTTCCTTTCTGTCTCTTTCTCTACTTCCTGACTACCAAGTAGTGAGCAGTGTTCCCCACAGGTCCTTGTGCCATGATCTCTCTAACCACAGAAAGAGAAGTAATATGGCACCAGTTTACTATGGACTGAAATCTCTGAAATCATGAGCCAAAATAACCTTTTCTTCTTTATGTTGATTTCTCTTACTTTTACCACAGCAATGGAAAGCTGAATAACACATATCTAACCAAATACATTTAGGGACCATCATGTGCTTGGTTTCTTCTTTGCTATAGTTTTAACAAAGTGCACAGCCCTGCTCTTACAGGTCATAGACTCAAATGGGAGAGAAAGTTAATTTCCAAGGACATAAATAAATATATAGTTTTGTGAATAGTAAGGATATGGAAGAAAAAGTAACATAAAAAGCTATGGAGAGATTTTGGGTGGTTTAAGTCAGGACTTTTTCAGTGAGGTTGTTCTGGAGAGCCTGTTGGGGTGACCTGGGAACAAGGTAGATGTCTAGCAAATATGTGAAATAAGGAACAGATAACTCAAGCTCAGAATTCTATTTCTTTTATGCTGAATAATGTGTGTACATGGCAACACGACTCACTAGGAGTGGGATTGAATATGTGAGTAGTTTTCTAAGGCATGTGGCATAGTCTCTCACTGGTGGCTCTGAACAAAAAGAATTCATTCTGTATAGTTTGGGGGTGAGAAATCCAAAGTCTAGGTGGCAGTAGACCTGGGCTGTCTGCACAGGGCCTGAGGAGGAATCTGTTGCTGCATTTTCTAGCCTCTGGTGGCTCCAGGCTTCCCTTGGCTTATTACAATGTTTCTCTGGTCTTTGGATGCACCTCTACATGGCCTTCTCCTCTGTGTTGTCTGTCTTCTCTTTTCTCTCCTATATGGACACCTACCATTGGACTTAGGCCCACTTAAGTAATTTGGGATGATCTTATCCTGAGATCTTTAATGTCATTTGCAAAGGCCCTTTGTCTAAATAATAAGGACATAGTCACAGATTCCAAAGTTTAGGTTGTAGACCTATCTTTTGGTGACCATCATTTAACTTAGTAAATGTGCATTCTGGGAGAATCCCCCCCACCCTGGTTTTTAGTCAAAACGTAATCAAAACCACCCCCGGCAGGTTTTTAGTCAAAATTATGACCCTAATCAGAGTTCTTGGGCTCTTTCCTACAGCTGCATGACTGGGATGCAGCTGCATTTCAGCAGAGTCAGAAGGGAGCCAATATGAGATCTGGTGAGCTGCCTGATATATTGGGGTCTGGTTGCTGCCCTGCTGTGCCATGGAGCCACTGAGTGGGCTAGCGGGAACTGCCAGTGCGACAGCTGCTAGCTTGACTTTACACTAGCGGCTTTAGGAGGAAATCATAGCAGTAAGGGTCAGGGTTGTGGGTCTTTGTGCGGGGACCTCACAGGACAAATAACAGGTCTAATAGAGTTGAGAAACTGAGAAAACATAATTAGGCCCAGAGGACCCTAGCAGAGAAGCTGCTAAGCTATATGCTGAGGACAGGGGCCAATATTTTTCTCTTGGTATTTCACAAGCTCATGGTGAGCAAGACTCATGGAGGAAGGAGGCTGAGGAGTTTGCAGAAGTCAGCAGCTTGAGCCCAGGATGGGGTTTTATTGCACTGAGCAATCATCTCTTCTGGGAACATCGGGTATACAAGCGTACCTGAAGTGGCTGTGACATGACACCCACCTCCAGAGGGCAGGTACTGTGCTCTAAGACTTTTCTGCTGAGTCTTTTTATCGCCAACTCTTTTGCCAGAAGAAGGCAGGGAGGAGCAAGTTAGTACGCCCAGAGCTGCCTGAGTTGGGCCCGCTGTTTGCTCAATTCTGTGCAACCCCAGCTGTTGCTCCAGGTGCTAAGTTAGACACTCAGTAATTAGCAGGGCTAATTTATTTAATCATGTTTGTGCTGTTTTCCTTCTCCCAGTTGCTCTTCTTGCCCCAATCCTTCAGGTTTTCCTGGATCCTCTCCCAGGTGTGTTTGTTGGAAGGTGGTGTTGAGGGAGGATGGATTCTCCTCGATGCCAGAGATGAGCACAAGCTCTAGCTTGGTGATGGGAAGCTGGGGGGTTGCTGGTCTCCTTCATAATCTAGATGAGAATTTCTTAACCTTGGCACTGTAGACTCTTTGGGGAGTGGAGCTGTACAGTGCACTGTAAGAATGCCTAGCAACATCGCTGGCCTCCTGCCACTAGAGGCCTGGGAGCACCACCTCCCAAGTTGTGACAACCAAACAGGTCTTTGCACACTGGACGGTGTCCTCTGGAGGCTCACAGTTGCTCCCTGTTGGGAACCCTTTTTTGGGTTGTGAGTGGTAGATGCATTTATTGGAACTTTTTGAATAAAACATATTCTTCAAATTCCATGCAGTCGTTTAGGATGATAAATGCTTCTTAACCATTTACCATTGCTCTCTTCCTGGGCCTGCTACAAACAGAAGCCATAGATGAGCACAGGGGCTGGCTTGGGGGCCAGGAGCCATAACCTTATCTCCTCCAACCCAGGCTCTTTTCTCAGAGATGGACAATCTTGTTTCAGACAGGAGGAAAAAAGAAAGCTGTGCTATACTGAGGGACAACAGGTGGCAGAATTAGCAAAACCAAGAAGATAACCAGAACCAGAAAAGCCACTTCTGCACAGAAGGTGAAAAGTAAACTTCATGAGCTGCTCAGATGGAACCAATCTGGCCTGGCGGGTGAGTCCTGGGATGAAGAGGCCTTGTCTGCCCTGTGTAGCTGAGTGCTCCTGGGGCCAGCTTTTTGGAGCTCCCTTCCTAAGGAGTCATATCAGATCCTTCAGAGCATTGGTGTCTAATCTATTTTGGGGTTCTCCACAGAACCCAAACTGTTCTGTGTGTGGAACACACCTCAAATGCCTTTGGCAAATATATGAAGATTGAATCTTGAAAAGGGGCTTAGTGGTTAAAAATGGGTCTACAGGGAAGAAGGGGCGGTGAAGCAGGAGGGACAGGGCAGCCACCAGCAACGCTTGGTGCATAGCCATACTGTTTGGTAGAAATGAAACACAAGCAACTTGACCATTCTAAACTTTCTGATGGCCACATTGAAAGGAGAAAGGAAACAAATAAAATCAGCTATAATTAATGTATTTTTTATATTTCAGTGTAATTGCTGTAGAAATCATTAGTGAGATAATATGCTTTTTTCCACACTAATTTTAGGAAGTACAGTGTGTGTACATTGTATACTTAGAGTTTGAACGTGTCACCTTTCCAGTGGCCATTTCTTTTTTTTTTTTTTGCTTCTTTTTTTTTTTTTGGAGACAGGGTCTTGCTTTGTAGTTCAGGCTGGCCCTGAGCTCACTATGGTGCCCAGGCAAGCCGCCGCGAACTCAGCAATCCTCCTGTCTCTGCCTCCCAAGTGCTGGGATTACAGGCGTGAGCCACCACGCCCAGCATTATATGTGGTAACCGGGGATCGAACTCAGGTCCTTACGCTTGCGAGGCA
>PVIC010000115.1:44782-138709 GCA_004025085.1 Thryonomys swinderianus | reverse complement strand
AGTGGCCATTTCTTGATGACTTCTGGACTGGATAATGTGGGTCAAGGCAGGTTTAAGTGATAGATTTTCTTGTTTTTTTCAATACTGGAGATTGAACCAAGGTTTTTTGCACGGAGTTACATCTCCAGGACACACACTCACCATTTAGAAAAGCTTCTGAAAATTTTGAAAAGGGGTCTTGCTAAATCAGCCAATTTTAGGTTGGGCTTCAGTTTGTGATCTTTCTACCTCCCCTCCCGGAGTGCTGGGATTATAGATGTGCACCATGACACCTGCTCAAGTGATTAAATTTTGGAGGTAAACTAGTCCTTGTAGAAAAGGAATGAAAATGAAAACTAAGGACTCACGCGAAGATTTCAGTTGCAAAGGCCCGTTGCTTTCTTGACAAATGCCTTCCCCCTGGCTCCTCCCTCATCTCCCCACATACAGGATCTGTTCACAGCATCTATTGGCTGCAGAACTTCTCTCCCCCAGCCTCTTTATAATCCACTCTCTTCGCTTTTGTTTCAAACGAATGAGCACACAAAAAAGGATCCCACATTCCACTGGGCAGTCTTATTCAGACAAGGCTGGTTCCATTTTCTCAATCAGGAGCTAGCTTCCCTACCCCCCTTGTTTTCTTGGCATCTTAATCAGGGTCCCAGCTCAATTGTAGCTTTGGGATAGCTCAGGGCTACACTGCCCGCCCAATCCCATGCAAACCAACTCAGGTCTTTCCGGGTTTCTTTCTTCTCTATGTATGGAGAACTGTGAGGAGCCTTTTCTTAGAAGGGACAGACAGGGGCATTGAGAGAGCTGGAGCTTGAAATGGTGGCAAGGAGAAGCAGAAGACATGGGGTCATCCCTGTAAAAGATGAAGACCTGGAAGAGGCCGTCGGCTACTCTGAACCATTTGACTTTAACTTTTGCTTCCTTAGTAGTGTCTTTTTTCTCCTTTTTGTGCCAAGGACTGAGAACTCCAGCCAGGTCTTGTCCTGGCTTTTTTTCCTAATGCAGGAAGCATTTTTGTTTCCTTGGTGGTGTCACTTTGAGATTCCTGTGCCTGGCATCTTAGGGGTCAGTTTCACTGTGGAGCTGTCCAGAAGGCCAATCTGATGAGGCCTGAGAAATGGCTCCTTCTGATCTGAACCCCACTTCTGAGTCAGTGAACTCAGCCAGTGGCACTCTCCACCTCACTCTTAAGGGACATTTGGCAATGTCTGAAAACATTTTTGGTGCTACAAGTTCTGGGGGAAAGGATCGACGTGGGTGAAGACCAGAGTTGCCACTAGACTTCTACCATACACAGGACAGCTCTGCCTTCCATAGCAAAGAACAGTCCAGCCTGAAAGGGCAGTTATGTCAAGTTTGTGAAACTGCACTGGAGCATCTTTCTTTTGAATTTAAGATTTTCTCTCAGAAAGAACCTTCTGTTAACCTGCAGAACCCCCTAAAGGGCTTGGCTAAACTTCAGCATATAAGTGATTAAATTACTGCTTTGCTTATCAGCTAACACCTTCCAGGGCTCTTTGAGCAGCCAGCTGAGAGCAGGGTCTGGATTGCGCTTGGTGCCTGAGGGACAGGTAGGTGACACTGGGCTAGGAGTAGGAAGCTAAGTGGCCACCCAAACTAAATGTTAAAGCTTTTCACACTTTCAGGGGAGGGGATGTGCTTTCCTGCAAAACGTCTTATTTTCTGGTCTTTAAAGCCATATCCTCTGTGTGAGCAAATCCACTATCAGACTCATCCCTTGCATCTTGAAGCCTAGCAGATTTAACTGGTCTTTGTGGATGTTTCCTGGCATGGCTCAGGAAAAGGTGGAACACTGAGGATTCCTGATCGCTCTTAGTGGTGTCAGAGCTGGTAAACAACATTGGCATGGGAAAAAGGAAAAATAAATAAATGAAGAGCCAGCCTGCTGGTCTACCAAGCCTGGATGTATATTGCTCTTGAAGTTTACTCAAGGTGAGCAGAGTCATTGTACCAGGCTACCTGGTTTTAGTTCTATCTTCCTACAGGCCATGGGTAGTACTGATACAGGAAATGATGAAATATTATACCTCCTAACCTTTCAAATGACTGATGAATCGAGCTTATGTTCTCTAAAAATTGAAGAATGAATTCTAGGAACAATGGAGGTTAAGAATAGAAAGACAGGGCTGGAGATTTAGCTCAGTGGTTCCGGTGCCTGCCTTGCAAGCGCAAGGTCCTGAGTTCGATCCCGGTAACCATATACAATGCTGGGCATGGTGACTCACGCCCACCAGCAATCAATCCTGCATACCACAGTGCCAAGCGTGGTGGCTCATGCCTGTAATCCCAGCACTCAGGAGGCAGAAGCAGGAGGATTGCTGAGTTCGAGGCTTGCCTGGGCTACATAGCGAGCTCAGGGCCAGCCTGGACTACAAAGTGAGACCCTGTCTCAAAAAAAAAAAAAAAGAATAGACATTTATTAATAGGAGAGCTTCTTAGAGGCAGGAGGGATCCTGAAGGGGTAGTAGGGACCTCACTTTACAGAGGAGTTTTATAGAGTAAGACCCACATGGGTACAACATGGGTCACAGCCATGATCAACCAGTAAGGTTATACATATAGTCCCTTAAGTAATAGTACTCCAATTGGGAAATAAATGTGGATGGAAAGAACAAAGACTTCTAAGAGATGACCCTTTCTAGGGGTCCAGAGATCTTGGTTGCCCAGAGTTGGCTGATGTCTGTCTAGGCGTCATTAAGTCCAGTGTTTGTTCTTTGAGGAATATGCAGGTCTGCTCATCTTGTCCCTTAGGCCTGATCTCAAACAGATGTGTCTCCAGCTGCAGTTGGGATGTGTTTCACCTTTGTCTTGAGTTTCCAGGACCTACCCCTCTCTGACTGCCTAAAATATTTCTGTCTAACTCAGCTGACTGTAATAGTACTATGATGTTCTGAAAGCCCACATGTACCCATACTCTTAAACACTCATGTCATGTCCTGTAGATGAGGCATTCACCAGGCTGAGTGTGGCCAGTGTCTTAAGAGCAACGGCCCCTGGCTTCGTCCATGGGAACCTTTCTTTCTAAGTTCCTGGGGGATCTGGAGTCTAAAGAGCACAGCACAACCTTGACTTTATTTTCTTCTTACCTAGAGAAACTCTTCTTAAGAAGAGCTCTCTGAATTCGTGGCCACCAGGGAGTTTGTGCAGAGGGCTTCTGATAAAGTTATGGATGATCTGGAATCCATCATGCCTGACAATCCCTGTGCCATGTCTTGTCCTTGTAGTGTTGTAGCAAAGATTAAAAGGCATTTGGGGCCTGAAGGGAAGAGAGAACATAATTCTGGGATGCCAAGGGAGTGGGAGGGGGAAACATCTCTCCTGTTGCTAAAAAGAAAAATGTGACTTAGCAGGATGCGTGCTTAGTTTTTTCTGTTCCAGTATCGTTTGAGATGGTTTTTTTGACCCTCACATCTTTTATTTTAACTATAAACACTGCTTTTTTCTATAACATTTTGTGGCGAAGGGAGCCTCTCTTTTCCTGGTGTGACCTCAACTAGTTAAATAGCAATAAATTCTAGAGTTGGGCTAGGGAGATCTGTCACAGGCTAGTTGTGTAACCTCAGGCAAGTCATTGAACCTCTCTGGGCCTCTTCATTCATAGTCATAGACCTCCAGCAAGAGCTGTTGCAAGGATCAAATGAGCTGATGCTGATGAGAAAGCTTCATCAAGTATGACAAACAAGTGTTTTTGATTATTTGTACTCAGGATTTTTTTTTTACTCTCCCCAGGGAGACCTGATCATAGTCCAAGGCAGTAACTTTCATTACTAGACATGTAACTTCTAAGCCCTTCCCCTCACTCTCTAACCTCCTGCCTCTAGGGTTCAGGACAATCGCTTATTGGGGAAGACAGGAATGGGGTGGGAGTAAGAAAGGGTAGGAATTTGGAGTAATTGCAGTGTTTGTCTAATTACAGATCCTGGACCCCATCAGGCTGGGAGTTGTGTGTAGGGAACGTAAATCATTGTGTCTCCCTCTAGGGATTCATCCTCCCACCCCCCAGTCCCCTGGCTACCACTGTTTGGCTACAAGCTGATCCCTCACCAAAGGTGAAACTGATTCTAATACATTCCTTTGCCCGTAAGAGCCAGGTAGGGGCCAGGTAGTTCCACATCTGCCTTTGCAGCCCCTTTGGTCCATAGGCAACTTCTCTCCTTTTCTTGACTTCACTTGTTTCTTTTGTTCCTTAACCATTTTTTTTTTTTTTTCAGCAGTATCCTTCTGCCACCTTGACAAACTGACTATCCCTCTGAGGAGGAAAAAGCAGAGGCCGGAGAGGGTGAGCAAACAAGGGAGGGAGAGATTAGAAGGAAGGGAGAGGCCGGCAGCCCATTAAAGAGAAATAAATTTTGCTGTGGGGAAGCAAGAGGTCCCTCCCTCTGCTTCTGTAAATCATCTTGTTTTATGGATGGGATGGGAAGGGAAGTGGGAGATGGGCTGGCCCTGATAACTAGGGTCATTTCTCCTACTTATGTCTGTCTGAATTTTAGGATGTTCCGTCAGACAACAACTTCAAGCTGGAAACCACTGGGGCTCCTCTCTTTAACTTATTGTCGTCATTATTAATCTAAAATCAGAACCGCAGTTACTTAAGGAAAGCGCTTTGAGAGTTTTATTAGAAAAAGGACTGGTTTATTTCTACTGTCTTTTCCCTGGAATGGCCTGTGTCCCCAGCTGAGCTACACGGGCACTGTGGATACAAGGACAGGGTTTTTGTAAGTTGTTGGAAATCGCCTCACTTTCAGAGGTTACATTTCATGCCGGATAGCTTCTTTCAGATCCAAAGTTCATCCTAACCTCAGAATCTCAGGTTTGCTTCTTTTTGTCTTCTTAACTGATCTTTCAACCAGAAAGGCAATGGGTGGGGGGCAGAAGTCACAAGCCAATAGTGCCTGAGGCTTGGGTATGGGTGTGTTTATTTTTTTACTTATACCTTGTGCTAAAATTGTTTCGAGTTAGCTGCCAGTGTTTTTAACCTGTGCATATTTCTTACAAAAATCTGGAGTTCCAGCTTTGCTTGAGAACATGAAGTCAGTGTCTCCTTTGACTACAGACTTTGGGAACTGCAAGGTGCCCCCTCCCTGGGTTCATTATGGTTTCTCTCACCTCCTAATTCATTCTTGTTAGTAGTCAGTTTTGTCCATTTCTCTTTCCTACCTGGTCCTGGAAGACCACTGTGTTTGAGATTCCACTTCCTGCCTTAGAGACAGCGGTGGATTACCAGTCTCTGAAGGAAATGAGGGATGTGATGAACCCTGTGGCTGGAATACGGGCTTACTTGGCATTTGCTGGTGGATTGCGGTGATTTGGAGGTACTATCTTCCTTTCAGCAGCAGTGTGACTGTGGCATGTCACTTCCTCTCTGTAGACCTTACAGGGCTATTTTTTTGGTGAATGACGTGGTGAATTAGTGGTTAAAAAACTGTAGTCCCTTGTGTAAAATAAAATCATACATGAAAATCAAACTTGTGCAGTGATTAGATGTGGCCTCCGAGGGGGACTGGAGCACCAGGAGGTGCATGTGCTGTGTGCACCTTCCTCAGGACCCCAGGGTGGATCCTCTGAGGACACATAGCGCTTCGTCCGCAGAGCTAGATGCCCTCCAGGACCTCTCTCAGCTCCTTCCCAGTGTGAGCAGGCTATCAGCTATTGCTCGAAGGGGGTCACTGATAATTGCTTAGGCTGGGCAAGAGTTCTCAGGACTGGCAGATGTCCCGGTGGGACTGAGGACCTGGAGTGGAAGATGGGCAGCCAGGGCCAACAAGAGGAGGGTCTCAACAGACAGATCTTGGAAACATGAAGCGCTTTTGAGCTAGAGATGGCCTTGTTCCATCCCCCTGGGAGCAGGGTATGGAGGCAGAAGTCTCAGGGGCCCAAGGTGCTTCTCAGGGGATGGCAGGGCCCACACCTAGGGGCCGTGCCAGCGCTTCGGCATGATGGAGAAAGGGGGTTGATGAAAGCAGGTGGTACTAGGGAGTCGAGACCGACAAGACAGGGACTGAATGTTCATGGGAAGAGAAGGGGACGCACCAAGATGATGTCAGAATGCAAGCCCGAGTCGGCTGAATGGTCAGTGTTTCCAAAATGATTTAGCACACACCTTCTGAGTGTCACTGCTAACCTAAGGCCTGGTGCAGTGGACAAGCTGAGATGGAAGAACAGAAGTCAGAATGGGTATTTTTGCCATCAATGAGCACTGAACTTGGGAGGATGTCAACTTGGCTGCTAGGGATGGGGGCTCAGGGCCAGGTATAGAGGTCAGAGTATTTTATTTATTTAAGTACTACATTTTCTGGGTCCCTGCTCTGCCTCTGCTAGTGCCAGAGCCTGAGCATAAATACAGACCTATAGTTTACTTAGCAATGGTTGGAAAGTAGCTCAGGAACCAGGAAATTCTAAGACAGTGTTATTGGCAGTACTGGAGAGGCAGGAGCAAAGGAAGAAGCTGGGCCCAGAGTGATCTAAAGGTCTGTGCGAGGGACATGGCTGCGACATCCACACCCAGCAGAAGATTAGCCAGAGAGCTGGGAGAGCAAGAAGAGATGGGTTCCCAGGAACAGACAGTGATGAAGTGGGAGGAGGCCGATGATGAGTCACGGAGGACCCAGGAAAAGTGGCATGGGAGGAGGAGACCGAGAGCATATGGGGTGACAGAGGGAGGACAGACCTGCACTAGGGATGACTGTGGATGACAGCCACAGCTGTTCACAAATTCTGGCTGAGTGTGGGGGCTGCACCGCCTAGTTGAATGCCCAGTGAGAGGCACTCCTTTGGACCCATTTTACAGATGAGCCTTAGAGAGGCAGGAGAGGTTCTTTGCAGCATGGAAGTTCATATTCTGAAGAGTCTCTTTCTGTTCTGAGTAGAGGTTGTCAGTGTCACTTGAAACACAAGATAGCAAGCGAGTGGCTTGTTTCAGAGTTGCAAATTGATGAGGTGTACTGTGGACACAGGAGAGGTTGGGGAGATTGACATGTTGGAAATGCACTGTCTGTTTGGTAAGACAGAGTCTTCAAAGAAGCTGGCTTGGCCCACCACCATCGGAAAGGTAATGGGCCTCCCTGCCTGTGGTCTGAGCAGGACAAGGAGTCAGGCAGGTGGATGTTACAGGTTGTTGGCCAGGCTTCTGCATTTAGCCACTGAGGAGAGAGAACGTGGCTCACACAGTTTGGGGCTAATGATAAGGCCCCACAGGTAGGAATAAGATCGAGCCCTTCAGCCTGGACATGCACGATTGGACAAAAGACAATCACAGATGTTCCCAGGATTCCCAGACTGGATGCACAATTGCTAGCAGGATCCAGGGAAAGAGAAAGGAGCCAAAGGTTTTATGTAACGCAGAGCTTGCCTCCTGCCTGGTTAGCCTCTTCCAGCACCATGGTGTCTGGGTCCTCCTTTTCCTGAGGTCCCCGGACTAGGAAACCTGCGTGTGTGTCTGGAGGGCTCGGGCTGCTCTGGCAGACAGCTGTTCCTCACTTTGGTTAGTTTCTGTCCAGGATCTGTCACTTTCTACTGGGTGTGGTGGCCCAGAGGCAGCCGGGTAGTATGCTCTTCTACCCAGATGTGCCTCAGTGGAAAATAAGCTGGACAGTGGTCCTAGAACGGCTCTGTTCCCAGTTCTGCATGGAATTCTGTCTGGGCAGCAGCACAGAATAGGAAAGCCTAGTTTGGAAAGCTTTGCATATCCAGTCTGGACAGGGGAGGCCAGCAGTGGGGAAGCTGGGCTGGGAAAAGGACAGAGGTAGAACAGTGGGGGACTAAGATGTCTGGTGGAAGGGAGCATGTGTCAGAACTGCTCTTGGGGGTACAGAGGGAGCAGTAGCCCATTCACCTGCTTGAACTGCTTTTCCAGCCACTTTCTGCAGCCGTGATGGAACAGAGACTCAGGTTTCCTCCTGCACTTTGTCCCATACTGATAACCCTGCACACTCACCTGCTTCCCTGCCCTAATTCTAAACAATTCTTGCAGCCCATCTGAGCTGTACCTCACTGGGACCAAATGATTGCCGAGGAATTGGTGCAGGATGGAAGAGGGCGAACTTCTTTCATGACAGTCGTGTAGGAAGGTGTCTCTGAATTAGTCCACATTGCTGCGGATACTTGGCACATTGTCTTTTTAGAAGTCCCAGTATCTACACAAAAAGAATATGTACTCATTTCATTTGTTGGTACCAGAATGGAAAGAAATGCTCTGGGTTATGGAGTAAATGCTCAATAAAGGTTAGCTGTTGTTGTGGTTATTAGATTTCTTTTTAAACGAAAACTCTGTGAGAGGTTTCCTTTTAAATATTTTATTCTAGAACAACAGTTTGCAAATTACAGCTTTTGGGCCAAAACCAACCTGCTGGGTGTTTTTGTACAGTTTATACACTAAGAATCGTTTTCACATTAAAAATTTTAAAAAATTACTGTAGTATTTTGTGACATGAAATGTAAATTTCAGGATCTATCAATAAAGTTTTATTGGAACTCAGCCAGGTCTGTGATTTACACATTGTCTGGATTCCAGATGGCACAGCAGAGATAAGTAAGTCTCTCAGAGCCCTTATGGCCCACAGAAGTGAAAACCTCACCTCTTTGGCCCTTCACAGGGAAGATTTCCAGTCCCTGTTCTTGCTGAGTAATTTTCGAGCAGAGGATAGTAACAGACGCCCAGAGCAAAACTTTTTGTACTTCATGTTGATTGGAATAGAGCCCAGCAGCCACTAACAGATAGGAAAGAAGAGAAACCAAATAGGTTTGGTCTTTTGCAATAAAAGAAGAGACAAGGTCCAATTATTGGAAAAATCTTACTATGATGCATATGCTGTTTTTAACTTTTTCTTTTAAAAAATTTTTAAGAAAGAGCCTCTATTTCAGTGCAGCAGCTATAGGCAGTTACAGAGGATGTGGAATTCCCTGGGGCAGGGACTCCCCTAGGTTTCAGAGTGGGTCAGTGTCGGGGACAGACAGACAGTGGAATCCCTTATCTCTGCCCTCTCTACTTGTAGAAGGAAAGATCCAGTTGGATTTCACTGTTGCCCTGTCCATTACTCTGCCTCCTTCTAATTTGTTTGTTCCATAAAGAACTTTTAGATGACCACAACGCCTTGATGTCTCGAGTCCCAGCTCTAGCACAGCAAGGCCTAGGTGCTGTGGTGGAAGAGAGAAGGCAGAGGGTGTCATTGCTGATTTAAAGGAGGCCACCCATGCAGTGACTCATGCTTTTTAACAGAGGGAACATTTTTTTCCTTGCTTTCATTTCTCTGGCTTCTGTCACCCTCACCCCTGCTACCCCTCCTAACCTCTCATGGGGCAAATTGTGCTCGCTTGATTCCAGTGGAGGAGAGAAGGCCAGGATGGAGGCACAGATGCCTGAGCACATGCAGGTCTGCACCAGGTGCCAGGCCCTGGGAAGCTACATTGAGCAGGTCAAGGAGCAGGTCTAGGGATGAGCTCAGGAAGGTGGCTGAGTAATGGACGGAAACCACAAATCCAGAGGTGACAGGGCTGAGAGTGCAGCTTATGAATCACCCTGAGTGCTCTTGCCCCAGGGGAGCCACTCACACATTCCCAGGAGAGCTGGTGCCTGGGAGACGTGACGTCGGTGTTCCTGGGAGAGAAGTTTCATCCGCATGTGGCCTCAGAGAAGCTTGTTCCCATGGGTAACATCCAAGCTTCTCAGGCCAAGGGGTTCTCACAACGGAGGCAGTGCTCTGAACCTCCCTGTGTGCATGTGTGTGCATGTGCACATATGTGTGTGCATATGTGCATGCACATGTGTGCTTATGTGTGTGTGTCTTCTGGAGCCTCATTATCTCTTGCCTCTGGTTCCTTCTAGGGGGCAAGAGCACTCATCAGCTCTGTCATGAGGACGCAGCTCTGCGTTGGTTGAGGTGCCAGTCCATAGCCATCCCAACATTTTTCTCAAAGACATTCCCTCCACAGGGTCCTGCTACAGACCCATGATTAGCATGAGACATTCCCTGTCCAGCCACGGTATCTGCTCATCTGGCTTGTGCCACCTGTGGCTCCTCTTAATTGATTTCAGAGAGGCATGGCCAGTCTGTTTAGCCTGCTGAGCATCTCCAGGCATCAGCCTTGAACTCTGATCATTTTGCCGGTGGCATCAGCCTCCTAGGTTCTCCTGCTGTGGGGATGGTTCATCAGAGAAGGAAGAGATCTCACCCGCAGGGATTCATCATTGTATTTTGTCTGTAAACCAGATAATCACACAAAGCAAACCAAACCATTAAAGTAACCATTTGCTTCTCACTGTTACCAGTCACTGATGAATTAATCTATCTTTTACATTTGTATAATGTGTTTTTCTTCACGTATGATGTTCCACTATTGAAAAGCCCCTAGCCTGTTTCTGAATCCTAGACTTAGCAAGGACATGAAAACCTTTCCAATGTTGCATCTCCACAAGTAGCCAACACAAGGAGAGGACGAATCTGCTGCAGACCTTGATCACAATTAAACACACAGCCAGAGAACTGAGATAGGGTTCACAACAGTGGATTCCTGAAGGTTGGTATCATGTCGTTGGAATCTGAGACATGATTGGGCCGGGAAAGCTGATGCACTTCCATCTGGATTTGCTGTATGACCATTATGCAGCATGCACCAGTACCCAGTACTTAACAGACCTTTCTTAAAATAGTAAAACATAGTTCTGGGCTCCTATTGGTTAACTGTTTCTTGTTGAGTCCAGCTATGTAGGCTGAGCCACTGTGAGTACCTGTGGAGACCCATCCTGGCCCAGAGGGTGCCAGAGCATTTCTAGTACATTCCTCATTTCTTCTGTTTCTCTGCACATGTCCTCAGCGTTAGAGGTCTCACAGTTCTTCCAAAGCACCACAGAATATTTGTGGGCTGAACGCTGAACTTGGATCTGGGTCCTAGACTTGGTTCGGTTTGCTCTAGTCAGCCCTGGGAGAGGAGCTGATGATAGGAAGACCAGAGTGTGTGCATAGTGCATACACAGAAGGCGCAAGTGAGTCCTGGCGGTCCGGGGACCATGCAGACTTAGCCCAATCACATTTGAAAAGTACTTTCCTTTTTCTCAGTCGCAAACATGTTGATTTCTCTTTCTTTTCTCCCTAGTTCTCCTGAAATGAAAACATGTGTCAAGCAGATCGCCTTGAGCAAGGGAGAGGGCATGGCAGTGCTGCCAGGGACATGTTACTGACCAAGATGCTTTTGTGGAGAGCCGTGTGTGGCAGCCTGCTGTTTTCTAGGCTGTTTTCTGGTTTATCCTGTCCTGTGATAGATAGGAAATACTGGCATGGGAGGTGGGGGGTGTTCCTAATTTTCCAAGGCTGCTACTTTCTGAAAAGCTTTAAGGGATTAAGGGCTGGATACAGGTGGGTTTCTTGCCCCTCCTGCTCTCTGTCACCTGGACATTACCATGGGGATAATCCTCCCTGAAACAAAAATAAAGGGCAGAACCGGTTGGACAGAAAGTGTGACCCAAAGCTCTGAGACTGAGAGGCAGGGACTTGGAGGCTACAGGAACTCCTGTAAGTCATGTCCAGAGGAGGGAGAGGTAGAAGATTAGGGGGGCCCCGAAGTGGGGGGCAGCACAGATTAAAAGCCTGTTGGATTATGCTTTAGGGGGAGGCTTGAGTTTGGGTCCTTCCTGGATTTTGAGGGGTGATTTTCTTTTCAACCAGTAATCCTGTCTGGAAGGGGAGGAACAGCAGTCATAATCCACAATGTAGGCTGTGTTTATGAGGGAGGGAAGGAGGCTGGGATTATAATCTACTCTGCAAAATCTTGCAAGCTGTGCAGTGGCTGAAAGTTTTTGGCTTCTTGAAACCACTGAGGTCTAGGAAGGTGATATGTACCATGTCAGTACCAACCGAGAAACTGGTTTTGGAGGTGAGGAAGTGCAGACCCCTGATAGCCCCAGGAAGAGGCCTGGGTTTTATTCTCTGCTGAAAAGAGAGGTGGTCTGGCTATCAGGAATCACCATTTACCCTCTGTCGCTGGGTGTGGCATACACTTTCATCTGCGCACATGGGGAAGCTGAGGCAAGAAGCTCATGAGCTTGAGCCTAGCCCAGGCATAAGGACTTAGTAAGACTGTCTCAGAGAACAAACAGGTGAAACAAAACCTTGGGACCCATTTCTCCAGTACAGAATAAGAAAAGAGGTCTTCTGTAGAAAGTTCTGAAGGATTGGCAGGTTGTCAGAGCAAATGCTATTGGTTCAAGGAATTGTCTCTGGGTTGGTACAGAACACTGACCTTGTCTTTAGGTCCAATCAGTGTTAGCAATGCTGTTTCTCCAGAGATTCCCCCAAAGAAAGAGACAATGAGGAAAAAAAAAGAAACCTGCCTAAGATCTGCTAGGGTGGTTTTGTATGCAATCCTTCCTGGGGTAGGGAGCTGGTCTGGCCACCTGGCTGACCTTTTAAAACCTTTCTGGGGCCAGAGATTTAGCTCAGTGGTTCTGGCACCTGCCTAGCAAGCACAAGGTCCTGAGTTCGATCCTGGTAACCACATACAACAATACCGGGCATGGTGACTCCCGCCCACCAGCAATCAGTACCACACACCACAGTGCTGAGCGTTGTGGCTCATGCCTGTCATCCCAGCACTCCCGAGGCAGAGGCAAGAGGATTGCTGAGTCAGAGGTTTGCCTGGGCTACATAGTGTGCTCAGGGCCAGCCTGAACTACGAAGTGAGACCCTGTCTTAGAAAAAGCAACTTTCTGACCCTCAGGTATGAGACCTGCACATTGCTGGGTGACATATACACAAGGACGAGGCAGGTGCTCATTGTTTCACCTGTCAGGTATGCACTGGATATCTATTAAGTGCTTGGGAGCTCTATTTTCTGAAGAACAAAACAGAAAAATCGTTGCTCTCCGTCTCTAGAGGAAAGCCAGGCTCTGAAAGGACACAGAGATGGGAAAGTGATAAAAGCTGTGGAAATAATCCAGGAGTAAAGGAACAGAGAGCAGTGGAGGTGGACCATTCAGGGTGTGGCCAGGAGAGGTTTTGTGGGAGGTGATGTTTGAACAGAGACCTGGCAAAGGCCGAGGGGAGGAATGTTCTAGGCCAGGGTTCAGCAGACACAGGCCCCTGAGCCAAAACCTGCCAAGCTGTGTTGTTGTAAATGAGTTTCGTGGGAGCTCAGCCATCCCCACATCGTCTGGTCTGCATTCTTGTAATTGTGGCAGAGCTGAGGATCTGTGACCCTGGTGGGGTTTGACTCACCGAATCTCAATGGCACTTGACCCTTGATAGAGAAAGTTTGTCATCTCTTAAGCAGGAATTTTGTTCTGGGAATGTGGTCATTTAAGTTGTCCCACCTCGTAGGCCCTGCAGCAGTGGAAAACTCTTAAGTAAGCATCCTTCTCATATCATGGGGGTCACCGAATGGACTCCAGGTGTAGGGTTCATGTGGGTTAGGGTGAGCACAAGAGTGAGCAGAAAACTTCAACAGGAAGTTTTCATCAGATTGCCCTCCGTGTCCTTTGTCACTCTTCTCCACAAGGGCAAATGGGGTTAGTGGCATCATCGGGGACCTGCCCTACTCTGGCTCATCACTTCTGGGGAACCATGTTCACACAAGCACTGGAAGAGTTATGAAGGCCTGGTGTGGGGGCCATGGGGTGGTGTGATGATCCTAACTTTACTTTCCAGAGTTCAGATTTTTAGATAATTTCATTTTTTCCCCCACATTTCTACAAGCCCCCATGTCTAGCCTGGAAGCTTCCTAGGAGTCTCACCCATGTCTTATTTTTCTTCTATGCCCGGGTCCTGACCAAGTGTTGACCTCTAATAGGGACAGTACAGATCTTTTCTGGATAAAGGATGCTGTCACCTGTGACACTTCTCCAAATTTACAGTGGTTAAAAACATCATTCACGTTCTGCAGCTGAGCAGAAATGACTCTGGATGTTGATCATGTTATTTTCTGTATTCCGCTTCCAGAGAGGAGCAAACCACACTTGACAGTCCTGTGCATCTTGCGGGTGGTCTGGGCATGTCTCTGAGCAGGGTCGCTGGCAGTTGGGACTGCAGAGAGCAGGAGAAGGAAACATCACTCCCCCTTCTTACCTGCGCTCTTGTCTGTCTTGTGTCTTTCTTAACATTCCGAGCTGCTATGATAAGACATCCAGCTCTGCCACAAAGCAGCCTTGGCTTCCAGAGGTTTTTCTACTAATAGTGTACATCAGCTGAGCCTTGAACCTGAACCATGGATCACCCTGTGGCATCTCTTTTAGCTTCTACTAGGGGCCAGGTTTTCTGAGCTCAGATTGCAGCTCACTACTCAGCTAGGTGCTGGAGGGCTTGTAGTAAGCTGGTAGCCTAGCAGCTGTAAGTAACCACGTCAGTATGTCTCGCAAGCTTACAGTGGTTGAGTTCTAAAAAAATAAGTAAATGAAAGAAAGGGTCACCAAGCTGAGTTGGTTTCCCTAAGTAGAAAGTAGCATGGTGAGTCAAGTTTCCCTCCAGTTGCCTTCCCTCAAGTTTTGCGTCTGAAACTCCCAGCAAGATGCCTAACGTGGAAGCCCTCAAGGCAGGGCCAGAGGACAGTGAGAGGGTTTCCTTGGGACCCTTTCTGTTAATGGTCCGAGAAACTCCTCATGTGAGTTGGAACTGTTCTTGGAGCTATCCCTGTGACAGACAAGTAGGTTGAACAACGCTGACACCAAATCTCCAGAAGGAGACTTTGCTTTTTGTAGTGCCTGTTGAATCGACAGTCTTACCTTTGCATGAACCAGGAACTTTGACAGTTTAGCTTCCTGGTGATCTCAGGCGAAGAAGGTGAAGAATGAAAGCCCAGGAGAGAGGGATCTGGAAGGGAAATATCCCAGGAAAAGCTGGCGATAGCCACCGAAGGAGCCTGTGGTGGTGGTTCCCCAGGGCATCCCTTGGAGGGGACTGGGGGCCATGGTGGTGACAGAGTTGGCTTTGCTTCTGTTGGCTGGGCAGTTGCCAGTGCAGGATTTAATTATTTCACTTATGTGACCTTGCTGCCGCTGATTTTTAAATGTTGAAAGCCACCCATTTATAAGCCCTGGTCTCATATTCTGAGTGTTAGGGCAGTGGCTTTTCTGTAGTCTGTGTATTGATGTGTGCTCTGCAGAACTGGAGAAAATTAATGCTGGAAGAGGCCAGTCTCGGGAACCGACTTAGAGCCTCTCTTTTTGGGGCTCATTTTCTCTGTGAGAGAGTGAGAGAAAAAGGTCTTAGAGGTCCTTCAGGACTCCCAGGCTGTCTGAGTGAGCCCTCCCTCTGCTGTCCCAGGATGGCCCATGGGCCTCATTTCTCTGGCTCCTACCTGGGCCATGGTGAGCGGGTATCCTGGGTCCTGGAGAGCTGACCAACAGGGCAGGACCCCAGGCAGAGGGCCTGCGATGTAGGCTATTTCTAAACACACACGTTTGTGACTCCGAGAAATGCTTCCCCCTCTAGCTCACTGGTCACCACGGCTCCAACCACTGCTGTAAACGGAGCCCTATGAGATGATGACATCTGGGCCCAAGGTAGCCAGAATAGGGGCTGCCCACAGGACATGAAATTGTGGTTCTGGAGCTGGGCAGACTTGGGCAGGAAGAACTACACCTCTGTCCCAGGTGTTCCCAAACTGAGTCCAGATTTTCGTAATTAAAGTTACGTACATTTTTAAACTGAAATGATTTAAGAGCAGTGGTTTTCAGCAGAGGAGACTGGAGCAGGACACCTCCCTCCTCCAAACCTCACAACACTGGATAGTATCTCAAGATGGTTTGGGTTGTCTCAGCAGAAGGAGCTGGTAAAAGACACTCCTGGGATCCAAGAGCCAGGGGTGTCTGCTCAGGGACCCAGTTAAATCCTGTGTGTGACACACAGGCTATACCCCACCATGCAGGACGATCTGGCCCCAAATGCCCACAGGGCCCAGGCTGAGAAACATGATTTTAAAATGAAATTTTACAAACCAGTATCACTTCTTGGGCAGTCAAAGCAGAGATCCAAATTGTGAGTATAGTGAGATCAAAACAACATTCACAAGATGTATGCACAGTTGTCTGCTGGGCCTGCAAGCCCACAGCTATCTTTCTTTTTCTAATGAAAGGAAATTAGACCCTGGAGAGATGTTAGAGACACAGGTGCACTCAAAGGCGCCTTCTGAAACGGAAGCAGTGGGGCGAGAAAAGGCTGTGAGGGGGACTCGCTCTCTCCTGTGACTCGAGGCTGTTTGGTCTACTCTGTCCTGTCCTACAGCCAGACCCGGTGTCTACATGTCGCTCCCTTTCCCGGACTGAGAAGCACGGTCTGAGTGTCCCAGGCTCCAGTCTCTGCTACTAGGTGTCACTGCCTTGGAGGATCTGTCCCTGCCCCTCTGGCTCCGTGAGTCCCCAGAGCTAATCATTAGATGCAGATGGGAATCCCTTCTCTCTTTTTTCACAGGTAGTTATAATAATAGCCCCCTTTGGGCACAAGCTTTTTCATCTTCAAAGCACTTTATAAACATGAGCTAATCTTCCTGCTGCCCGGTGAGGTCAGAAGTCCCGGATTTTACTGCATGGAGCCACCAAGGCAGGAGGACCAAGTGAGTCACCGCAGCCCTGGCTGGGAGTGAGCTGAGCTTGGGGTTAGGATTCAAGTTTACGGTTGCTGACTTGTGGACATGTCCTTCGCTGGGACACACCTTTCTCCTGGCTGGCCCTGTCTTGGTATTTGTGCCAGACCTCAAATTCAGGCAGGTCTGGTATGTGTGCGTGCGTGTGTGCATGCGCGCGTGCGTGTGTGTGTGTGTGTGTGTGTGTGTGAGAGAGAGAGAGAGACAGAGACAGAGACAGAGAGGCTTCTTTCTCCTTTCTCCCATGAACTGCTCTTACAAGAGTTACTAAATGCATGCCCCCTCCTCTTCCTTTTTTTTTTTTTTTTTTGAGACAGGGTCTTGCTTTGTAGTTCAGGCTGGCCCTGAGCTCACTATGTAGCCCAGACAAACCTCAACTCAGCAATCCTCTTGCCTCTGCCTCGGGAGTGCTGGGATTAAAGGCGTGAGCCACCACGCCCGGCACTCAGGACCTTGGGTTTGTGAGGCAGGCACCAGAACCACTGAGCTAAATCTCCAGCCCTCCTCTTCCTTTTTGCTTGTTTGCTGATTTCTCCTATGGCAGGTCCCCCGCCCCAGCTAGGGAGTTACTTTCAGAAAATATTTTTCTTGTAGACCTCCCCTCCCAGGATGGTGTAGGAGTGGAGCAGCAGCAATGTGGCCTTTCTTTCACAGGCTTGTTTGAAGATGTCTGTGGTCAGCAGGGACAGAGCCATAAGGACCAAGGGTGTCTGGCTACAGGCTGCGACCACTGTGACAGGGACCACCCTGATGCACCCCCTTGCCCCGGTGTGCCTGCAGGTGGCAGGCACTGCATTTGTGCTCATCCCAGACACTTCTGGTCTTGGCCAGGAAGAGCCTGGGGAGGTGTCCAGGAGAACTGAGTGCTAGGTCTGGGAGGCAACGGTCACAGTGTGGCAGCAACTGCATTGCCCTGATTCCCAAAGATTAAAACAACAGTAACAGTAATCAAGTAGAGTCTTCAGGATTCAAGCAACGTTGAAAGCCGCTTGAGGAGACTTGTGGCTCTGGGGAGAAGATCCCATCACAGCTCTGTAAGGTGGAGTCTGTCAGGGCAGACAGTGCATGTAAGTCAGAGAGAGCATGAGGCACATGTGGGCATTTTTCAGGTGCATGGCTGGGTGTGTGGTGAAGGGACCCTTAGTGGCAGAGACCCTGTTTGCCTTACAGAAGGCCCTGGACACTCTGAGTTGCTTTCACTCTCACCTCTGGTGCCACAGATAGCCTCAGCTTGCCACCACTCATGCCTCCGAAGCTCTTGCCTTTTTTCTCTGTCAGTGTGGGTGCTGTAAGCATGGTACCATAGGCTGAGCCCCTCAGACAGCAGACACACACTCCTCACATCTCTGGAGCTGGAAGTCCCAGTGTCATGTGGCTGGCTTCCTTCTTGGTTTAGAAATGCCTGACTTCTTGCTCACTAGACTGGCGTGGAGGATGTGGGTGTGGGTACTCGTTCCATCATGGGGTTCTGCACTCAGTACCTTCAAAAGCCCACAAGCCAGATACTACTCTGCTGGGGGTTTGCACTTTAACATCAGGGTTTTGGGTTCCACGGTAACTCTGAGGAACCACAGGGGATAACAACGAGGTTCTGAAGCATCAGGAGTAGGTGGAAAAAGATGCAGGACAGCAAGCTACTCAGTGAGACCCCAGAGCAGCGGCAGTGTGCAGACAGGACTCTCCCTGCCCTGCTGAGGCACCCGACCACCTGCCACTTGCAGGACAGGTGGCGTGACTGTGTGTGAAGAAGCTGGTGGGAGAGCTGCCAAGGGCGCCTGAGCCCAGGGCCCCAGAGCTACTGTGGTGTCAGGAGCCTGGGCTTAAGTTGTCCCCAGCCCACTGCCTGGCTAGAGCTGCAAGCTGTTCATTTGTCCCGTAAAGCTTGAATCCGTTGTTAGGATGGTCCACAGCAGCCTGCCTGTCACCTCACCCCTGTCACTGAGGGCCCCATTCTCCAGAAAACAGAAAGGCAGCCACATCATGCCCCTGTTTCCTCCTCACATTCCAGTTACTTTTTTCAGGCTTCCTCATTACCATGGTTTCCAGCTAAATGCCAGTTGATGATAGGAGATAGAACGGGGTGAAGACCAGGGTAGGGGTCAGATGGGAGCAACCCCCACACAGGATCCCGGCTGCATCTCCTTGGCTGTCTCTCCTCTGTGAGCAGGCTCTTCCTGCCACCCCGTCCTCACTGCTGCTGCTCGTTTTCTCCCATCTCCCTGAAACCCCTGCCTCGTCAAAGCACTGCTTCTCCTGTTTGTTCCTGCCTTCCAGTCATAGGTAAGGTCTGTGTGCTTGGGCTTCTGGGGGTCAGATCCAGAATGTCAGTAATGGAAGGAAGTCCTGTGCCAGCAAGCTGCACACCTGGCTCCAGAGCAGGCTTTGGACATTGAACTTGCCCACACCATCTCTCCTTGCCTCTCCAGTAGTTGCTGCCTCATACTCGTCCAATACTTGGGTTGCAGTTCCTTCCCCACTGCACCCAGGGAATTGTCTGTGTACTTGAGGAAATGGGCACCAGTCCTTACGGCCTGTCTCTTCTCCCTCGTCTTGCACAACTTAGCTTAAACTTGTCTTCACTTTTTCTTGGCCATTGGAAACGCCATGGTTTCTTTCCTTATACAGGAGAGGAAGGGACCTTTGCGAATCCTTTATCTTCTTTGAACAGCTCATCTCGTCTTTCCTCTTGGCAATTGATGACACTTCTTACAGCTCCACACCTGTTGACTTTTCTCCATCTTCCATTATGCTCCTGGCTTGTCAGTTCTGAATCCCACATTCTATGTCAGGTCCTGCCTTCTGCTTCCTGGGGTAAGCCTGGGGCCAGTGATGCCTAACCTTTTAGAGCTTTCAGTGATACAAACACCTCACTGCTGTATGTGTGCCATAGGTTCACCACCACTGCCCTTGGCTCTTTTGAAAACCCCTCTCAAATGTGCATCTGCACCCTGTGATTTCTTCAGAGTTGGCTCTGTGGAGTCCCTTCTTGCCCAATTTCTCAGGCTTGTGACTGTGGAAGACCAGGGTCCTCTTGTCTTCTTGGTCTGGTGTGGGCTCTACCCTACATTTCCACATTTATCATCAGTGTAAAGTAATGGGTCTGGATGTCTAGACTTCCATTTAGCTGGTCACTAGGATTCACACACCTACCTAAAACACTGGCTTTTGGGGCCAAGGGCACAGGGGATTCAACCCAGCACCTTGTGTGTGCTAGGCAAGAACTCTGCCACTGAACTATATCCCCTGCCTTATTTATTTTATTTTGAGAGAGGGTCTTGCTAAATTGCCTGGGGTGGCTTTGGTCTTGCCATCCTCCTGACTCAGCCTCTGAAGCAACTGAGATTATAAGTGTGTGTTACTCAAATTGCCAGGCAATTTGAGCATTTTTTGTTTGTTTGTTTTTGTTTTTTGAAGTAGGATCTTGCTATGTATGTAGTTCAGGCTGGGTTTGAACTCACCGTGTAGTCCAGGTTGGACTTGAACATCTGGTGATCTTTCTGAATGCTGAGGTTATAGGCATGAGCCACCATGCCTACTCAATGCGAACTATTCAACATCAGGGGCTATGTCTTGCTCTCTGTATTTTTCAGGACTGCTTGAAATGTTCAGGAAATGTGCCATAAGTGAACTAAGCAGTTCTGTCCTACCTGTGTAGTGCTTTTCAGATCATTCTTCCTCTTTTTTCCTGTCCCATCTAGCACTGCTCTGGACGGGAGGTTTAGACTTCCCACCTACTAGAATGTTAAAGATCCACTTAGTGTTGCATTCCCCCCCCCCAGACTGTTATTGGCTAAATAATGATTTAATATTTTATCTTGTAAATATTTAGAAAGTAGAACATATTTGTGTAAGGATTTCCATATCCAGTCTCTTAATAGTGCTGAATGTGTCTGTGGCCTTAGGGTACCATGACATGAATTTTCTGGCTGACATTTGGTGACCACTTACCTAGATTTTTACAGCAGTTCCGGGTTGGCCATCCCTCCATTCTGTCTTACTTTCTAGTAGGTTATGCACCTTTTTATATGTCACCTCCTACTGAAGGACTTCCTGCCCCTGCACTTGACTTCATCCAGAAGATAGGTTGTGTACCCTGGCATCTGGTGTTCTGACAGCTGTGGCCCACTGTGGTCAGTTTTTGTTGTTTTCCCCAGCAGGCCTTCAGTTGTGGTTGCTTGATCTTAGCTCTTTCTGTTACCTTGTTTGGGAAGCCAGACCTTTTAACTCTAAGTGCTATCTGTCTTTTAAGGGATGCATCCAACCATTCAGATTTTACCAGCCCAGGAGGCCCGTTGTTCATCTCCTAGTATGTTCTCTTGCAGATTTCTACTTCAAGCATGCTCCTGTGCAGTTGCTTTCATAAACAGGTGGGCACATGGGCACACTGGGACTACATCTAGAAAGCATTTCAGACAGTGTTAAAACTACTTAAAGAACACTCATAACCTCTTTATCCTTAGCCTCTGTTCTTAACATTTTATCCCATTGACTTTATTGTGTTCTCTCTCTTTCTGGTTTCTCTCTTTCTCCTAAATCACAGGAGGCTAAGTTCTATATGTCATGGGCCTTTGCCTATAAATGTATTAGTGTGTACTTCCCAAGAAAAGGGATATCTTCTTACATAACCACAGTTATCACCTTTGCAAATTTATGTTGATGTAATACTTTAATCTCTACCTATGTTCCAGTTATGTCAGTTGATCCAATAATGTCCTTTATGACCATTTATTTCCTTTTAGTACACAATCTAACCTGAGCCATTGCATTGATTTGCTAAATCTCTTTATCTCCTTTAATGTGTTCCAGCCAACTTGAACTATTGGTGGTACCTGTGTGACTGGGCCATTGGGCCGCTTCTACTACCTGATGGCACTGCCTTGTACCACCTGGTGGACAGTCATGCATGTATCACCAGTGGTTCAGAGTTGTCTGGTGTGAGATATATGAATTATGGCCCTGTTGTGGACATGTTAATCTGGAACATTTCTATAGGTTTTTTTTTTTTAATGACATAGACATTTTTGAAGATTAGTCCTTTTGCTCCTTTTTTATAAATGGAAAACTCACTCATTTTTCTTTTAAAGTTTTCTTGGGATTAGATTAAGGGTATATATTATTGGTAAAGAAGTGTCTAGAGGTGACCTAATATACCTCTGTCTACAACTAGTGATTGTAATTTTGATCACTTACATAAGTTGTTACCTGAGTAGACAGTTAACTTCTCTACTATACAAGTAACAATGTTTTTGTTTTTGTTTTTGTTTTTGAGACAAGGTCTTGCTTTGTAGTTCAGGATGGCTCTGCGCTCACTATGTAGCCCAGGCAAGTCTGGAACTTAGCAGTCTTCCTGCCTTTGTCTCCCAAGTGCTGTCATTACAGGTGTGAGCCATTATGCCTGGCACAAGTAACATTTTTAATTTTTTTTTTTTTTTTTTGCAATTTAGAAGCACTCTATCACTTTACGATCATATAAATGTCCTCATCAATGTTTTCTCTTAGGTTTAGCATCCGGTGAGGATTCTTGCTGGATCCAGTCTTCATAATAGTAGTTGCACGTGATTTTCTAACTATTATACTCATTTGTCATTTACCATTGGCTTTTGACATTCTGCTATTACCACAAAACTTCACTTCTTTCTCCTGTGTGTTTGTATGTATTTATGTGTGTGTAATAAGTATGGAATAAATTATGAATTACTAATTATTCATTTATTTTAGATCAGTGCTTTGCTTAATTACTTTGGTGGTCAGGTTGTCCCAGATTTGGCCAATGAGAGTCCCTTTAAACTGGTTCCTGTTCCCATACACAAATACAGACTTTATTGTAAGCTCCTAAGCCTGTTAGGATGCATTATATTATAACTTGTAATAATAGTAACTCAAGTGGAGGGATGTATCTTTTGGGACACTTTCTTGGGTTCCTTCCTGCTGCTGATAATTCACAACTATAATGCAGAAATCTAAGCCCCAACCACCCCAAGTATTTTATGGTTAGGAACTTTGAAATGTCACCATACTAAATCTTATCTTGCCTTATATCAGGAAATCTAAGAGTGTCAGTCCTTGATGTTAAATCTTATCTGAGAGCCTCTGAACCAAGCTGTGTTGTGGATCACTGTGTTTGACGTTCATATGAGAAAGATCAAATAAGAATCATCAAGTAAAGGTGTATTTAAAAAAAAAACAAAACCAGTAATTGTAAATGCAAGAGCCTGCAGGGGTCAGGAAGGCAAACCAAGCGAGTGAGTGAAGCCAAGCTTCAGCATGGTGTGGGCTGCAGTACTGGCGATCACGTGCCCCATGTCAGAGGCAGCAGCTCTCAACTTCAGTGGCTAGTTCTGGTACAGGAGTGTGGATGTGGTTGCCAGCTTTTCCCATTTTTCAAGACCACCCAGAAAACCATGTTTCATGTAAAAATCTTAAAATCTTTCAATCTTTATATCTCATCACCTAATTCTGAAAATACTGAGGTGCACTTCAGGTCTACAAGCTGAGCCAGCCAGCTGCTTACTCTGTGACTCCTTTATACATCGAAGTTCAGAACCAGGGACTGAAAGTTTGACCTTTCATGAATGTTTGTGAGGATATAATTTGATGATCTTTTGATTTCTGAAATCCTAAACATTTCCCTTATCATTCCATTCAAAACACAAAATATACACAGTCCATACTTGTAAACCCAAAGCACTTTCTTTTCCTATGCATCACAAATGCATAGCTAATGACCTCCCAAAGAAACAGTCTCCAGTGTTTGGCCTGATCTGTTTCTATGCGTGCGTAGTTCTGTTCTCAGAGGTTAGAGATGAATTATGAGCCTCTCCCCTAGGGCTGAACTGGACAGATGGGAAGGCCCCTTCCTCTTGTTAATGCACATGCCTGGGCTGTCATCCTTGCTTTTAGCGCCAAGCCATTTCCAGGAGGACCATCTTCAGCATGCAGAGTTGGTCAAGTCTTCACAAATATTTCTACTGAATTGTTACCAAGAAAACCTTTGCTTTATGAATTTTTGTTTTATTACTCTGCTAAAGCAAATACACTCCAGAAAGACATGCGGTGTTCCACTTCAGTCAAAAACTATGCCTCAGAGCTCCATCTCTCTTCTTTTCAGTTCTAAAGAAAACTCACAAGAAATGCCAACTTACAACACGTGACGTCTTTCAGATGTGCAGATTATTTTCTGTGCTGTGAGAGCTAACTCTGGAGAGCGAAGATGGACTTCTGATTTAAAAGGCCCTTAAGCCCCCCACCAAGTCTTTTGCCCTAAAAGGAAAATAAAACCTATTGATTCATGCTTGAAATAGATCTATCAATTATGCTGCGCCTTTTGCCTTTCTTTTCTGAACATCTTTCTGCCCATACTTTCTATATTAGTAGAACTTGTGGTAGAACTTTTTGTGGTTCTCTCTGCACTAAGGACTTCCATAGATAGGACTATTACCTGGCCGGGGTTTTAGGAGGGCCGCTGTCATCCCCAGGCCAGGGGGCTGGCGGTGTTGGATTATGAATGGTAGGCTAAATGAAAGCTCTAATCCCTGCCGACTAATCTGTACTGTAGAATTTCTAGAGGACTTCACATCTCTTTCCTGCAGCAAATAGCATCCCTACCTTCAGGGAAACTGTCTTCTTGCAAAGGGCAAATGAGTCTGTCTCTCTCTTAAGTTTAGTTTTTGCAGACTCAGCCTCCCAGGGCACAGACCTGAAATGCAGTTGCTCACGCCCTATGTTTACTTTTATTTCCAGCCACATCTGGAGGCCAAAATTCATAAATTTATTGCCAAGCCTTACAACAGTTTACTGAGTTTGTACGTTAAGGGAAGGGGGGGGGGGGGACGAGCTCCTGACTTGTCGAGTGTAAAATGGATGGAGAAATCGGTGGGCAGATCATAAACCCCGAGCGTGTTTATTAACATCTGCGGCCTGCCTGCAGACGGCGAAGGCGTGAGGCGGCTGGCTGTGTTTGTCTTGGAGGTTGAGCCCACAGAGTTCCATGGTGTGTTCTCCATATACATACAGCCAGGCATCGTTTTAACCCGCTAGATGCCAAGGGAGAGAAACAAGGGCTGTTCAGAAGTAGAGGGCTACGGGTCTCCTGGGGGGGGGAGCGGGATGGGCACCCGGCTCTGTTTACAGTGGGGCTGTGCAGTGGGTGGGCCAATTCTTGTGACGTACTTGAGGCTTAAAAACGGTCATAAATCTGCTGTCTGTCAAACAGGGCTGGCATTTTCTTTTCCTTTCACAACCAGGTTTTGTATGACCAAAAGAAAAAAAAGAAAGAAAAGAAAAAATTTTTTTAAAAGATGAAAAAAAACGTAAAACAAAGAATCTTCTAAATGTCCATAGACTGTCCCCGTGTCCTGTTGGAGCACACTTGAGCATTTCATGGGGGGCTGTGGTCTCCCCTCACTGCTGGAGGACCATGTCCCTCTTATTTTTCACCTTTTTATGAAGATCCTAGAGCAAGAGCAGCCCTACTAGATGGACCTCAGCTGTAGTTCCATGTTCTACAGCGTGGTTTTTACTGGGGATTGGGCCAATTTGCTGTGGGTCAGACAGGAGCACCCTAAACAAGCCAGTAGCTGCTGTAAGTCACTGCTTCTCTGCCATAAATAAATCAGAAACCAAGGAGTGTTTTTTGTAGGGCCCCAGGGTGGGAGAGGGATGTGCTGTTAGTGGCCGCCAGCCACAGACCCTCCAACTGGAGAGAAATGTGCTGGGGATGTCCTTTTAGCAGGCGGTTTGGCTCCCGGGACCTCACATCTGAGGTGAGTCCGCCAAAGAAAAGGGCACTTTTTGTGGTCAAATCCTGGTGCTTGGACGAAGCGCTTGGACAGAGGGAATATGTGCCTGGGGAGGGCGTGGCCCACCAACGAGGAGAAAAACCCCCTGTCTGTGAAGAGTGTGGCTGCCAGGTCTCTGCGTCCAGGGAACAGTGGACGACTGTTGGGAAACTTGGCGGGCCCGGCATCCAGGTGTGCCCTAGGCAGTCAGCTGTGTCATCTCATGACAAGGAGCATGAGGGTCCTAGCGTCCCCCTCTGGCCCCATCGCTACCCACCTCTGTCCCCCCAAGCCACAGCTTTCCATCTGTCCCAGGAGCAGCCCCTTTGGATCAGTGAGTTTCTCGTTGGCCTGGACCCTCTGTCTGATACATGGAGGCTGGGTGCAGATCGGGGCCCATCCTTGGTCCCCATGTCTTCACATTTTGTTTCCTACAGTGGACAGTGTCTAGGCTGGGGTGTAGACCATAGGATCTGAGGAACTCGCTGCTTCTCAGGGTTCTTTCTCTGGCCCCTGGCCACACTGTCTTGCGTGGTTACTGAGGCAGGGTTGTGCAAGGGTGTGAGACCAGTTGGGCCAAAGAGGTTAGGCTTGGGCTAACCCAGTGGGCTGGGATTTCCCTGTGGACTGAGGTTTGGGGGCATAGATTTGTCCCCAGTGGGGACCGTTGGAAGACACCTGACCACTGACAGGCCAGTACTTTTCCGTTGGTAGGTGGGGCAGGGTGGAGGAGGACTTTGAGCCCCAGTGACGGAGCAACCTTGGGATTTTCCAGGCTTACCCTGGGGAGGTTGTTTCGACATGGGACAGGGAATTGGGATACCTTCAAAGTTTAGACCAGGCTTCACACTTACCATGATAAAATGTTGATGAATGTGCAGGAGACCCTCATCAGCACTGGCCCAGAACCCACTGAAGGGACCTTGGCAAGCTGAGCTTCCCTCCAAAGTTGTTATAGGGTAGTGGCACAGTACCAGGTCTTCTGTCAAGGGCCACTGCAGGCCTCACCTTGCCTTGAGATCACATCTGTTGTTTATGAAAATGAGCACTGCCCAGCCTTGTGTCCTTGGGGGTCTTATCTTCTTCTAAATCCAGTTATTATTTTTTCAATTTTTAAGCACTCCCACTGTTCACATTGTAGACTTGGAGCTGAGGTACACCCAGTTATGTCGGGGTGGGGGTGGGCTAGAGACAGCCCCATGCTGATGCATTGGCTGACTTGCCTGTGTTGGTCAAGTGTCAGCTCAGTTTCATTTCTGCAGAGGGGCCTTTGCTGTCATTGCGACTCTTCCCATCTCCGTAGGATTCTTCTTTGCAAGAGTTGCTTGATTTACAATTGAATGTGTTTACTTGTGTTTGACCGGTGTCCCTGTCTAGAACACAGCCACATGGCCAGAGGCTTGTATGTTGACTTACCATTGACAGAGCACAGCATGGAACCTGATGCCCATCGTCACACAGTCATTATGTGTTACCAACAGTGGAGGACTGGGAAGTAGGGTGTACCGCTATTTACACCTCCTGCTGATGGGTAATTGTGCTTTCCGGATTCCTATGATCCTATTTTTAAATATTGGGTTATTTCCAGAGAAGGAGAAACAGAAACAACTGGAACCCTATTGATATTCAAGCTTGATTATGGATCTCTTCAATATACAGATGACCAGAATTATGATGTACTTATTTTAGATGAAGAAAAGGTATGAGAGCAAGATCATAGTTTCTATTTATGATTGTTATTACATAGATGAATAATTACATGGACAGCTTTCTTAATAAGATAGTGTTCAGTCTTGCTTTGACTGGATAGTCAGAGAAGGAAAACCAATGACCAAATATCCAAACTTAGCAATGGAAAAGATGTAAGTAAAGCCATGTGTAAACCTGGAAGATATGGATGTCTCCGTTTGGCTTTTTGGCTTTCTTTTAGTGTGATGCCCATCTCTACATAAACATGAATTCACCATGTGTATCTGCATTGTCTGCCACTGACAGGGATTTGGAAGCATAAAATACACTTAGTCCTTCCTGTGTAACCAAGCTGATATAAGATGATATATTAGTCACCAAGAGCTGAAGAGCGAAAAACACCCCAAACTGAGTGCCTTAAACAACAGAAACTTAATCTCCCACAGCTCTGGGGTCTGGACATCTGAGATCAAGATGGTGGCCAGGTTGGTTCCTTCAAGGACGATTCTGTGCCTTCACCCCTGCTTTCGGTGGCTTGCTGGCAGTCTTTAGCATTTCCTGGTATGTGGAAGCATCTCCCTGATTTCTGCCTTCCTTTCCATATATCCTCCTCCCTGTGTGCAGCTCTGTTTTCCAGTTTCCCCTTCTTACAAGGACCCCAACCACACTGGACTTTGTCTTCACCGAATGACTTGTGCAGCAGCAGTACTTCCAAACAGGGCCAGTTCTTGTTAGCATCACCTCAGGTCCTGAGGGCCCTAGTGGGTGTCTGATGGTATGTTCAATAGGAAGTTAGGGATTTATGGGAGGACAGAGCAATTTTACAGCCCTTCCTAAGAAATGTCTGTCATTTTTGCTGTACCAACATATACAATATTATTTCATATTTTTCCTATATATTTTCTTTGAATAAATGTACCCTAAGAAGGAACTCAGTTGACATATGGAATGTGATAAAATCATAAAAGATTTTGATTTTGTGGGCTTTTCCAAGACTTGGGGCCTAAGAAGTGCTCACTCTCTTTCCAGAGGCAGATGGAAGTGTTCAGGATTGAGGAGCACCAGAGAGAGATGTTCTTGCTGTCATCAGGACCAGCAGAGATGAGGAAAGGGAGAGTGATAGTGTCATTTGATGCTCAGTCTGATCTCAGGTGCCAGCATGTGCCATAGCACCCCTGTGTTCAAGAACACTGACGCAGTCAGTGTTACTTGTCTGAGGAGTAAGGAGCTGAAGCCCTCTGAGGAGTGAAAGTCGTGACAATCTTCAGGTCTCACTGCATAACAGTGACAAAGCTGGGTCTAGACCGTAGAGAGAGGATGTCTGACATGAAACTTCCTTGGGAAACTTAGCACAGCTCAGGGAAACTAGTGGCATTAAGAGGGTCAAGGAGCATAGCCAGACATCCTATAGTGCACACAGTGGCCTTTGCTCCAAAGAATGATCCCAATGGGCAGCAGCATTGAGGTTGAGATACTTGCCCTAAGGAAAAGGCTCTTGACTCTTGATTCTCCATCTGGCTCCCTGATAACCTCCTCTTTTCAAAGAGTTTAGTACAGTTGCTATGTTCCACTCCAAAGAAAGCTTGAAATAGATGTGACCAACCTGCATCCCATGGGCCACATGTAGCCCTGGATACCTAGCCATGGCTCTATAAAACTGTCAACTTCTTATAGAATTGGTTTTTTTTTGAGCTGTGTTGTTCATGGCTTGATTGTGTAGTTCTGGAGCACATACTGCATAGCTAATAGTGGAATGCTGTGCAAGGGAGGGCACAGAGTAGTGGTGACAGCTCCTCCTATACCTTCACATAAAATATGTGTATCAGACATTATATGGGCTAATGTGACTGGGTGATTAAAATTCAGCAATTACCAATGATAGCATTATACCCTGCCAAATCTGGGTACGTCTGTGAAGACAGGTGTTTAAGCAGAATTAAGTTTTCTCATTTGGCTGTGAAACTTGGGTTTGTTCTTTCACAAAGTAAGTTAAAATATAAAAAGGGTTGTTATGTTACATATACACAGTAGCTATATTATATATGTTACATATTTTATGCATGGCCCAAGACAATTCTTCTTTACTGAGTGTGGCCCAGTTAAGTGTTATCATTTCTAAATTCTCAGGCTCTGATGTGCAGTGGTAAAAGTTACAGTCTTTGGTTCTCTCAATAGTTTCTTAACTATGTGATATAAAATCTTACTTGTAATTCACTAGAAATAGCCTTGATCAGATGGTGGCAGAATCTGAGACTTCCACATCTTCCTTCATACAGAGAGATCAGAATGGAGCAAGTTTGGGGAAATAGGATTTTTCAAGAGGCCACTAAAGTGTTTTATATTCACCTAGCTGTGCCAGAAGGTGAGTTGTGATAACCATGCCTTCAAGGCATATCCATCCTGGCAGGGGCAGTGAGATGGGCCAGTGCATTCTTATAATACAACAGCTAGAAATTTATAATGGCTGTGAGAATTGTAGATAAGTGGTGCAAGGATGGTAAGTGGCTACAGAAGGAGGTAAATACATAACCAAATGATACTGGAAAACAATAATACGCTTGTATTGATGTCTACAGTAGTTTGAAATTCTATTCACTTCTCTCCAAACCATCCAAGGCTACTGGTGTACCACTGTTCCTCTGTCTATGAATTTGACCTTCCATTTGCACAAGCTGGTAAAGCTTCGGTTGCTCGCATCTTGGTTTAGTACATGATTGTAGCCTGTGAGCGTGTGTGAGTTGTATAGGTTCTGGAGCTTGATTGTGTTGACTTTCTACATCAGTGTTGGGGCCCTGAGAGATGAGTCATGTGTTTATTCTCTGCTCTTCTACACACTTAGCCATTGCATGTGAATCAATGTTCCCTAAGTGTCTGCTTAGCAATAAAATTGAAGTTTCTGAGACTTTGGACAAGGAGGTCACCATCTGTCTCTTGGCCCTGGCCCTTCCCTGTCTTCTTGAATTAATTATGCCTGCTGATGTCTACTCTGCATACAGCAGACATCCTGAGAGCTCTAGGTCTAAGTCGGAGCCTGGGGTGTGATGAGCAAGGCTCTTACTGTCTTACCTCCAACTCTCAACTTAAAAGAGTTGCAGTGTAAATACCACCCCAGAGTCAGCAGGGCCGTCTGGTGCAGGAGCCAAGCATGGCTTTCCAGCCGGCCTGGTCCTAATGGCACCCATCAACATGTGCTCCTTGCTGGCCTTGGAACCCCAAAAACAGCCAAGTCCACCAACTTTTCACCTGAGCTCCTAGTCCCAAGGGCTAGGCTTTAAAATCAGTGAGCCATACTGATGCAGAGAAGGTGTCCTCATGTGGCGCTTTTATGATTTCAGTTTTTAAATATCTGCCTGTCCCTTCGTGGTCAAATAACTTCTTTTAAGATTTTCTGATAAATCCAAAGAAATCGCAACCAGTGTTCTGCTGGCGTTTCTTCTGAAACCTCAGCTCTCCAGCCGTCCCAGCCACCACAGCTTGGCGCCCATGTGTCCAGATGCCCTGAAGAGATGGAAGGACGAGCAGGATGATTTGGGTTTGGCCAGTAGAGATGATAAAACAGTGTCCTTGGTGTGGCTGGAGGCTACACTGTCCCTGGGCTGCCTTGAAGCTCCTCTGCTTGCTTGTCTGACACTGAGCAGAGCTGGGTCCCTCCCTGTGGTCTTACTTGCTAAGGCCCTGCCTCTGCCACACTGTCTTTCTTTCACTTCCCTGTGGGACTGACTGATCACCTGCTCCCTGCCTGGTGGTGATCAAGATTGTACAGATAGAAAGCACCGAAGTTGTCACTGATTCCCAGCATCTTTCCTCCTACCAGATCAGGCCAACTCTCTGTCACGTGACTCTGCAGCCTTTTCCCACCATACCAGCCCTAGTGGCCCCATCCCAAGCAGGGGGGTGGAAGCCACCTTCTCCTCCAGCCTCATCCTGCACAGTGGCACATGAGATTCACAGTACATAGACCATGCACACGTACACACATGTGGGATCTATTATACTACACACCACAAAGGGAGAACATGGTTGCTTTTTACGTCTTATTAAGATTCCAACTCTGCAGAGCCCAGGGCCTGCCTAACCTTCTGTGTGTTCCTGGTGGCTGTTCTAATACTTAGCATATAGTAGGTGCTCAGGGAGCGATGAAATGTACTTGTGCTGTTGAGATGATTATGTATTAGGTTTTGCATACTTCTTTCTTATCCTTTTGTTGCTGTTGGGTCAGTTGAAGGCCTCCGGATGGTTTCCTCTAAGAAAAACCCTTCATTCCTAAAGGGTAGGTGGCCGTGGCTGTCCATGTTCGGCAGGCTGGGTGGTGGCAGTGTGGCCCTGACCATGCACTGGCTGGAAGGGTGAGTCCTCTCACAAACCTCAGGCCTTTCCCTGGCTGGCCAGCTGTCATCTGCCTGACCCTGCAGAAGGAGTCTGGGGCTCTTGCTGTGGCCTTTTAAGAGAGCCTGTTTGTCTTTCCATCAGAGGCTGTGCGACACAGAGGACTCATGTGTGTCAGGGAAAGTTGAGGGTGTATAGTCCTTAAAATAACCCCAGGTTTTGCACTGTGTGGCCAGGACCCCTACAGATATTCTCCCTGCTGGCACTACTATAAGTGCTTTACAAATATCCAGTCAGATCCTCAGCATGGCCTGCTAGGTAGGTTGATTGTCATAGACATTTTTGACAGAGGGGGAAACCGAGACACCGCTAAGTTAAGGCATTTGTCCAAAGCTTATACATGGTGGAGGAGGAATTCAGACTCATCAAATCCAGCCTGAACTTGGGTTTTTGCTGTTTTAAAGAAAGAAGTGAGAGAACTCTGGGGGATTGCATCTGGTCGGGTGCCTACTTCCTGCCCTTGCTGGACTAGGATGCATGGCGGGTGTTGGTGCAGGGACTCACCCTGTCTGGCCGGGCACTGTGCATCTGGAGTGGGCATGAATGGGCCCTGCAGGCAGTCCAGAAGTACGGGGACCTGGGCATAGAAAGGCTGCGCTGGCCCTTGTGCCTGGTTACTTCTGTATCATTCTAGATGTCAACCCTGGGAGGTGGTGCCACCTTCTCCCCCAGCCTCACTGCACAGCTATTAAGTCAGAATTTGCCAATCAATAAATCAAGGCACCTGAAAAACGAACCCGAGAACCACTCGCCCCCACCTCTTGATTAAAACAAACAACATTGTGAAATGTCAACCTGTCAGTCGTTTGGAAAGTTTGCGGCATGGAAAGGCGATTACCCAAATGACTTTTTAAAAAGTATGAGAATGTGCCTGGCCGAATGCTTTTTAATTAATGCTGCGCGTTAATGTTAATAACTATTCATAGCTCAGTGAGCTGGGTTTGGGGCGGGTTGTGGAAACATTGGGTATCTCTGGCAGAGGCAGATGTTGACCTGGCTGGGAAGGGGGCCGTGGGCAGCTTTTGCAAATCTGGAGACCTCAGGGGCCCACGGAGTGTGAGGATCAGAGAAGATAGGCGGTTTGCAAGGAGCCTGTGTCCTGAGAGTGTCATGGTAGCGGGAGTCTTCCTGCCATCATGGTGGTCTCTTGGGCTTAAGTTCCCTCCGGATTTGCCCCGCCTCAACTGGTGAACAAGCTCTCTGGGGATTCTTTGGAAAATAAATGTTGCTTGGGGTCACACCATTTCGGCTTACCTCCCTGATTTTCTGTGATCTCATTTTCCCTTAAAATATCAGTGGAAAAGTGTTTTTGAGTCGAGCATTTTATTTTCCATTTGAACATGGTGAAACCCAGACACGGGGGCTCAGCTTGGCACTGGAGCAGTGGACCTGCGCCGGGGACACCTTCTGTGGTTCGTCCTTCAGCACGCCGGGAGCCGCACAGACCACAGTGACATCAGGAGCCCGGTCAGGGGATGCCCAGCCTTGTCTTGCTGTTGGCTTTGGGTGGACCCTGTCTTCAGTGGGTATCCCAAGGGGTAAAGATGTGGTCTGAAGAGAAAAAACCTGGCGGGCTCGTAAACTTCCAAGTTTCTTTTTCTTTGCTTTCTTTGCAAGCACAGCGGGTTGGGTCTTGAGACTCCAGTTAGAATCCACCCAGACAAGATCTGGGAGAGAGCTAGGAGTTGGAACGAGTGCGCAACTCCAGATGACAGTGGACTGAAAGTGATCCGAGGGATGTGAGGGCACTGGGGGCAGCAGACCTGGCCCCACAACTAGACAGCCCAGCTGGCCAAGGCCTCAGGGCCACTGAGTGTGGTGCACATGGTGTCCAACAGTCATGGCTGCAGAAATTCCCACACGAGGCCCATTGCTCGCCCACAGAGAACAGGAGATCTCCTTGGAGAGAAGCATATGAACAACCAGCCCCTTTTATCCTAAGCTTAGTGCCAAGTGAGGCTACAGGCAGCAGATGCTATAGTTCCCGTGAGTTCTGGAAAGTCACGTGACTGCCAGTGGCCCAGGGGGCTTGGGGCAGGTGTGGGGACTTCAGACAGCATTAGTTTGGGAACAGCTGGGTCTGGGGAGCGAAGATCAGATGAGGTTGAGCAGGCTGGAGAAAAGCATTTGGTGGCAGAGGGTGTGATTTGAACCCAGAAGGCAGTAGGGAGCCATTGATGGCTGTTGAGCCTGGCAGAGCTGGCTGATGTGTCAAGCTGATCAGCAGGGAGAACTGCGTAGAGTGGATCCAGCAGGCCATCTGAAGGCAGGGAGCCCCAGCGAGGGTCCTGCTGGAGAGAAAGCTCCCCTTTAATTTTCCTTTGGAGCCAGGGCACTTGGCACAAACACCCGCTCAACTACATACTGACTAGGTTAACTTAAATGATTTTTAAACCCTCCTAACAGTCAATCACTTTGTGTTTCTCGTGGGCTACTGACACTCTTTTTTATTTATTCAGCCATAAAATGGTCTGTTCAGGCATTTGATTCTACAGGAGAGAAAAGCAATGTGCACTCAAGAATTCTACAGTCTCATGGGCAGAGACACAAATTAAATGAAATGAACAGCTACTATAATTTCAGGTTGGGTTACAGACAGCAAAGAACGCAGGTTGTGCTGCTCTCTGGGCAGCCTCTGTGATAGGCTCATCACTGAACGACCCTGTGAAGAAGAGCTGTGTGAGTGGAGACTGTCAAAGGATTTCAAGCAGAGCTGACCGTGAGTGCAAAGGTCCTGAGGCAGCAAAGAGCTCGAAGCTTTCTAATAGGCAGACAGCCATTGAGTGGAAGGATCATGGGCCAGACCGGAAGCAATTAAAAGAGGAGAGAGGATCGCTGAGGAAACTGAATAAAGTAATGCTTGTAAAGTGTTAGGACTAAGCACTCAGTAAATCACATTATTTTTATGGGAACAGGCTGGACCCAAGGTTGACAGTGCCTTTAGCTATTATCATGGCCATAGGGATACAGGAGAACTTAGATCATGAACACCACCAGCAGAAGTGACTGGATGCATTGATTTTAATTGCAGGCTTCCCATCAGGGTGGTATGAGAGAGAAGCCATTTCAGTGGCATGGGGCATTCTGAGAAAGGTACAGATACTAGTTTGAGATCTGGCAGAAGCCAGTGCACAGCCTGCCCCAAGAGCAGCTGGCACACAGGGCTTAGAGAAAAGGTCAGGACTGTGAATTTGGTCCACCTTTGAGGAAGGGGAGAAAGATGAGAATTACCTGAGCCGAGGGCTGGCTTTGTGCTGGCTCCATGAGCAAGAGGGGAGCCAGGGTCCAGCAGGGGTCAGAGTCTGAGACAGGTGGTCCTAAAGGAGGACCCTTCTTCCTGAGCCCCATAGTGCATCAGCCATGGAAGCCTGAAAATGGTAGAAGGATCTGATAGCCCCGGTTCACAGGCTCCAGTCTGCCCCATATCCCTGCTGCTGTGGGCCACAGAGCCCTTCTTCTTGTTGTGGCCTCTGCAGCCATGGCAAGGGGCCTGCTGCTTCTGGCCCAAGCTGTGCAACAGGTGTAGGGAAGTTCATGGAGCTGTTGGTCCTGAACAGAAAAGTAGGTGTCCCCAGAGTCCTCTGTAATGCCACAGGTGTTCAGAAAATGCCACAGAGCAGGTGTGTTCCACCCTGTGGCCCACAGCCTGTCCGTTGTGTTAAGATCCTTGGACAAGTTCACTCACCATTCAAGCCGAGGGCTGCATCCCTCTGTGGACGTCACCACTTTCTTATCGCTGTGGTCACCTCTGTCTCCAAGCTCTCTGTGCGGCACTTGCCCTTTGACTGTGCCAGTTCCCGGTCTCTTTCTAGGTTTCTCTTTGGGCCCAGCGGTACCCTTGCCAGATCTCGCCTTGAGCCTCCCCTTTGGGTTCAGCCTGCTGTTCTGTCCTCCATTTCTAACCTGTTTCTGACTTGAAGCCATCTTGTGAGCCTCTAATTTTGCTCTTATAGCCTACCTTAATAGCTTTCTCATTCAAAACCATGGATGTCTAATTTATTTTTTAAAATTTCTTAGATACTATGCATCTTTTGTTTTCTTCATAGACTATATGTTCACTTTAAACATTAAAAAAATAAGAAAAGGAAATACTTTTGAACAGTACACAGAGGCAGCTGCTGTTAACCTTTTGCTTTCTCCATCTGCAGTTTTATAACCCGTAATTGCATTTTCCTGTAGTTTTGTGATGGCATTTATTAATTACTCACTGTGGCCCAGGCACACATGGTTTAATTTAGTACCAGTACAGAAGCAGGTGTGGCCCTGTTTTGTATCCTTAAATAGTAAGGTCGGCTATATTGGTGGGGCTGACAAGGGACAGGAGTCACCACTGCTCTCACCCCCATTTCCCAGTTGAGGAAACAAACACTCAGAAAGCATCTGGGGTGACCCGGCCATGGCAGTGGTGAAGTTAAGGATTCGGTCTTGGACCGCACTGTGGACTCACACACGTGTGCTTGGCATTGGTCGCTGGGCAGCCTGCGGAGACTCTCCTTCTGCATCTGCAGCACCGTGACCGGCCCTTCGGCCTCCTCTCATCAGCGTCCCACCCTCTGCTCAGATCTGCAGTGGATCGGTGTTTCAAATGAGGCTGGGGTCACCACATTCACTTTTAGGAGGAGAGATGGTTCTCTTTGCTGCCTTCTCCTCCCAAGATTCTTCCATCTGGTTGTCTTGGACCCAAAAGTGCATGTTTATATGAACTGCGTGGGAAGTGGAGTTGGAGATTTGGCTAGAAGTCTACAGATTGCTGTGTGAGTGACTGTACCTTTGTTTTACATACTGCTTTTCCCCGTTCCCCACAGGGTCACTCCGAATCCTTATAGACCTCGTGCAAGAAATGGCATTTGTTTAAAACTGTTGGTTTGTTTTCCTATAAACCATTGTCCTTGATACACACACACACACACACACACACACATCTGTGTGTATGTTTGTTAAGTGAGTTATTTGCGTATAGTAAATCTTGCTCTGGAGTAGTTTGGTTCCCAGGACATTTCAAAGATGAAAATGCTGCAGGCTGCCCTGCTCTTCCTTCATTGTAGCCTTGAAAACAACATCTGTTCTCTGAACCAGGCCGGTCTGATAGAAAGCCACATTTGAATAACTTTACAGGTAGATCATGAGGACATTAAATACAGTCTCTGCATACCTGATGGCTGTTCCAACGGGCCTGCATTCTCTTAGCCTAAGAAGAAGACATGAGTGCTGAATACCTCTACATTTTCTGGGGCTGTGTCTTTTCAGCCCTGGGTACGTGATCCTCATGGGAGTTGGAGTAATGTTGTGGTTCCTGAGGGGAACCCCCAGAAAGGTACCAAAGACAGAGCCATGAAGGCCTGCTGTAATGTCTGACTTCTGAGTTGAGGACAATCCTTTCTTGATATACACTGGCCTTGGCCTTGGCAGGGTGGTAACACCTTTTCAGTGTTCAGCTCTTTTGTTTTATTGATTGATTTTGGTAGTAGGAGTTGAACCTATGAACTTCATACTGGGCTACATCGATGCCTCTCTTTCTGTTTTCTAGTTTGAGATAAGGTCTTGCTAAGGTACCTAGGCTGGGCTTGAACTTGTGAACCTCTTGCCTTGGGATCCCAGAGTGCTGGGATCACAGGCATGCCCCCCTCCCTCCCCATCGCCATCCAGGGTTTACTTTCCTTTTTTGTTTGTTTGAGATAGGGTCTTGCTGTGTAGTCCAGGTTAGCCCCAAATGCAACATGTAGCCCCAGCTGGCCTCAAACTCAATCCTCCTGTCTCAGCCTCCCGAGTGCTGGATTACTGTTGTGTACCGTCCTATATGGCTGACCCTGCTGTTTTATGAGCTGATGCGATAGGCACTGACTTCTTTTAATGACCATCTCCTCTGGAGAGAATCCTTGGGAGGGTTAGAGGGAATGCGAGGGAGAAGAAGGGAGAGGGAGCAAGGTGGAGCGGGTAGAGAAACCTGTGTGTGTGTAAGTGCTTACCAGGTATGCATTCCTGCACTAGACCAGAATAATCACAGGTAAATTGTCACAGGGGAACATCAGTGCATTTACCTTGTATTGGGTTAGTGTCCACTGAATTCCTTCTTCTGGGTTGCTTGAACTTCGTCTTCCTTGGGAAAATTATCCATCTATCTGTCTGTCTATCTCCCTCCTTTCCTTCTATCTGGGGCTGTATGATTTGCACTGGAGTCCGTAGTAGTGTGTGGGAAAGGTCCCCAGGCAGCCAGCTTGTCTCAAAGCCAAGCCTGGATGGGATGAGGAAGGGTGGGCAGGAGAGAATCCTTTCCACCATCCCTCAGCAGGAAAATAAAAGAGATAAATGAACCCTAATCCTGACCTGGGGGCAAATCCCAATAAAGATCCAGGTTAATTTTCCCTGAAATTCATTGTGAGAATTAGACTGTTCTGCGCCACTAATTTGCCAGATCAGATTGTATAATTATCTTTTATGGGCCTGGGTGTGATGTGTGCTGGTGTTTAGGCTGCAGGGCTGAGTGTGTGTGTTCAGGCTGCCGTACTGGTGCTCCCTGCCAGACTCATTGCTCCCACATGGGCCGGCGAGTGGGGGTGGGGCGGGGGACCTTTGGGGGTCTCTGGTAGCACCTGGCCTGCAGGAGGAAAGGCCTCTTGATTGTGGTGGGGGTCTCCCAGAAAGACCTGTGGTGACAGCAGTGAGGCATTCAACAAGGGTCGGGAGGAGGTGGTTACTCTCAAGGCCAAATTATGATATTTGTGACCATAGGCCCTTTAGACAAGTCCCTTTTTCTGTTCAAGAAGATGTACATTTGTGCCTGCAGTGGTATGAGGGTGACAGAGTTCAGGCTGGACTCATTATTATCAAGACGTTAATACTGTGGATGGTTGTTCTTCTAAATGAGATCATAGCTCTGGACCCCTGATTGTATCAGTGGCCACTGGACATGTTGGCCTTGGGTAGGTTCTTAAAGGAGCCCCACTGGACAGCTTCTTGACAGTGGCCCAGCAACCTGTGCACCTAGAGAGGCGACTTCTAGTGTGTGCTTTCCTCTGGTTTTGGAGTCATTCGTAAGGACCAAGAATTTCCGCAAACTACAACCCTTACTCTGGCCAAAAAGAAGGCTTTCCATAAAGGTTCCCGTAGAGTACTGAAGGCCATGGAGTATCCAGGTATTTATCCTTCTCCACTCAGGCCTTTTCCATGCGGGCCCTCCTGATCCTGGCAGACTTTTAGAGAAGACAGGAAGTTTGTGAGAATTGCCTTATTTTAGGCGTCTTCTGTATGCTAGCTGAAAGGCTCCCACATCAGGTCCTTCTGTCTTGTGTAAAGGGATCTCCGTAGTGGTCATCCTTATGGAGCTGGGACCCTTCAGGTGATGCAGGGCTCAGGCATGTGTAGGGGTGTCAGGAAGGATCTGGTAGGGTGGGAGTGTGAGGTAGAGGAGAAAGAGGGACTTGTGGACAGGCTGTAGGCAGCCAGCTGTAAGCTCTGGACTCCTTCAGAGGACTGGGGGAGGGCATGGTTAACTGGTACTGGCCTGTTGCACCCCACCTCCCAGTAAGGGTGGGGAATGGCACCTAGGTAATGGGGAGGTTTGTGCAGCACTTCAGGGGTCCTGCGGCCTGTGGGCAATGGGGCTCCCTGGGAGGTCTTGGTTATCACAGCAGTGCAGAAAACCAAGGGGAGAGACACCTTGTAGGTTTAACAAAGCCGAGGCAACATTCTGGGTAGAGCCCATAAGAGGGGCATTTCAGGCCTGACATCTGACTGCCTTGAACTTGGCCAGAGCTGGCCCAGGCCCACTGTCTCTTGAGCGGTGAGCAGTGCCCCTGCCTCATTTGATATTCCACAGTCGGTGCACATTGGGCGCATCCCTGGGGCCTCCTGGAGGTGTGTGTCTGTCCCAGAGGGGAAGCTGTGGCCGGAAAAGGGATGAAATCAGCCTGCTGGGGTTCCTCAGGGGCCTAGGGTGGTGAAGAGGGGCACCTCTAAGCTCAGGCTTGCCTCCAGTATGTTCCAAGGACCTGGCAGCCTTGAGTTTGCCCAGGAATATATTAGAGAGGCAGGGTCTGAGCCAGCACCCCTGAGCCTCTGATGCACATTGGAGCAACTTCCCAAAGGATCCTCAGACTTACTGGAGAACTTTTAGAAAACACCCTCTCGCCAGCCTCACCATATACCAATCAACCTCTGGGCTGGGAGCAGGCTTCGGTGTGCTTTTACAGGTGCCCAGGGGAGAGCAGTGATTCCAGGGACCCTTCTCCCTTGTGCCTGCCCCCCGCCCACCACGAGACTTCGAGAATGCCTGCCTCCTGAACTGAGTCTCATCTACCCTCTCTGCTAGGTTGGCTGAAGTGAAACTTCATGGTGATGTGTGAGGAATTAGACTGACACATGTCATGCTTTAGATCTCCCCTGGAAGGGCAATGCTGAAACTATTCTCATTCTTCTGGGCTTTAGCCTACATGAGTTTATCAAATGCTTCAGTATCTGCGTTGGTATATGGGTTGGGTGTGGAGATGATTTTACATGAGGCAGGAATGCAAATCCATTGCAGACCCCAGGACCAGAGTTGGAGGGTGTAGTGGGTTCTTCTTGCTCCCTGTTAACAAGTTGTGCAGCATCTGTCTGTCAGCCTGTCGGGTCCTGAAGCAGGCATTATTCATCTGGGCTAACACGGTAGGCTCCTCTACCCTGAGCAGGAGTCTGCTGCACTCGAGGGCACTCTGGGAACAAGTTCATGGCTTTGGTAGTAGGACGCAGGTGCAGCACATAGGTGGCTGTGGCCTGCACTGCAGTGTGGCAGGGGAGGGTCCCCCTCTACCAACTGACCCAGTGACAGGCACAGCTGATAGGGCTGGCAGCAGAGGACCGAACTGGCCCTATCCTCAGGAACTCAGAAAACCCCAGAGTGTTGATGTGTGATGCTCAGGCAGGGAAGACAGAAGGCCACCCAAACAATCCTTTCTCTTATGTGTGAAGGTTACAGGTTTTCTGTTTCAAATCTGATGGTATTCTTTTTCCCCTTCCTTTTCTTCTGTCTGTCTGTTTTCATTTGCCAACCTAAGGGTCTAGGGTGATTTCTTTGAGCCTAATGATGGGGAAGTTGAGAATGGGGCTATTATCTTTAACCACCTTTTGAAATACTACTCTTCCTGGTGTCAGAATCAGATAGAACACGGGCCGGATTTAAAGATTAAATATCTATTTTAGCAGCAACAATGACAGCAATCCCGGTGACATCAGTGAACAATTGTTGGGAAATCATGTGGATGGTTTGAGACAGCCCAGCCCTCTAGAAACCCACAAAAATACATACGATTAATAATAGTATAGCTGATATCCACTGAAAACATCAGAGTGGCCAGATATGGAGCTCGATGCTTCTAACACATTAGCCCATTTAATGAATTATGATGTGCAATTAGGTCAGAACATATAATAGTAGTATCGCAGGATGCTTTGTGCAAAATGCTCAATAAAAATAGAACAACTCAACACTTAGGAGTAGAGCATTTTATAGTCTATAGTCAAGGTTCATTGTGAATTTGAACTTTGTTATGACTTGAAAAAAATTCCTATCCACTGTAATCCATTTGTCTCATTCTGCATCTAGTTTATTATCCTTAGAAAGCATATTTCTTGGAAAGTATTCTTTGATTTGGCCCATCTGCAACTGACATAGGAAATGGATTACTCCCATGATGTTGATTATTTAAATTAATGTGATTTCATTCCATATTGAGGCATAAGGAGCTGTTAAACTCCTGTGTCTGAGGATAAGCTGGTATTCAGAGGGTAGATGCTCTATAGGTGAAGCCTACAAATGAGTCATGTTATTATGCCCTTTTTCTGATGTAATCCTCTCTTTATTTTTTTTTTCAGGTGAAACCAGAGATTTCTTGTCTGTTGGGTGGTTGTTTGGACCCAAGAGGGAAGGCAAGCAGAAAGGTGAGTCGCACACAGCTGGCACAGCGCGGTTACACCCCTGCAGTGTTCCTAGCTTTGGGCGTTTATGTCTTTGACCATCATCTTTTTTTTTTGTTTAATTGAATTCTCTATTGGTACATCTTATATACATCCCTGACACCTGCATGCTGGCCCAGTATGTAGTCATCATTAGGAGCCTTGAACGTAGCCATCAGAAGAGGCTCAGGACCCAGGCTTATCAGTACAGTCCATGTTGATTAACTCTGGCTATGCTGTGTTCCATGGCTGTGATTTGGGGTCACTCACGCTTGGCCCCTCACACTCTAGTGGGGGAATTATGTGATGCCCAGCTACAGATGAGAAAATCGAGGTCCTTGGCCCAAGTAATTCACACAGGTAATTTGCAGAGGAGCTGGGATTATTGGTCTATTGCTGTTTTGAGTGACTCAGTTGTCCCAGCCTCTCAGCAGGCACCCCCATCAGCTCCTACTCTAAGCACTGCAGACGTGGAGCCCACTGTGGGACACAGAAGTCTTTCAGAGCGCATGGTATAGGAGACAGGTGGGTTGGCCTTCTGGCCTTCAGTGGGGATAGAGGCTATCCACAGGGTTAAGTGGACTGCTGACTAAAGTCTGGACTTGGTAATGCTGGGTGTGGAGCAGACACCCCTTCCTTTCCCACTACGGCTGGATTTATCCACAGTTGTCCAGACTTCTTGGTCCATAGCCCCGGTTTGGGCCATGGATCTCACTCTGGCTGGAAGCTCAGAATGTAGGCATGTTTGATGGCATGTGCATGTGACAGATTGTTTCAGTTTCTCCCGTGGAGCGTAGAAGGATGGTGCTGAGCAGGAGTTTGCCTTGTGAGTTGGTCACCATTTTGTGTAGTGCAGTGGTAAGGAGTGTGGAACCGATGGCCTGGCTTCAATCCAGCTTCCACTGCCTTTTCTCTTGGTGACCATGGGCTGGTGACCTTCTCTTTTGTGGACTTGGGTTTCCCATCTGTGAAATGGGGATAATAAGGACACTCTTTTCTGCATTGTAAAATGAAATGTAGCAGGCATAGTGGGCCAATTTCTGGCCCAGTGCTGGGACACATGAAGTGTAAATGTTGGTGTGTTTTTGTTTGTGTGTTGTTTGTTTTTGTTTGTTCAACTTTGGGAGTTCTGAATAAGATCCTAGATATATTTCCAAGTCTTAGTTTAGCAGTTTGCCATTGGATTTTCCCCTCTTCCTGTCACCTTTGTATGTCGGCTTTTGAAGACCCAGCAGGTTTAACCACAGAGGGCTCCAGCCTTTGGATTTCCAGTCTATCCTCCCGAAAGTGATTCTAGTAGTGTTTTCCTTAAACCCAGTACTCAGCCTGTTACCTTCTGATGGGTTAAGAAATCTACCGTGTCTCTGTTTTAATTATCCCAGTGACCAGATCTCCTTGGATGCTATAGCTTGTATCTGTTTCTTCCCACTATCTTGCCCCCAGAACTGGACTGTGTGCCCTGGCCTGTGCTGACCACACCCTTTCCTCACTTTCCTAGAAGCCCACAGCCATGGGGCCGCATGACTAGCTGCTCCTTCACAGGCCTCTCCATAACCCGTTGTACAAGATGTCACCTGCAGTACTAGCTCTGCCTCCCTGCTGCTGGCTCAGAAGGGTGGGAATGGGGTTTACTTCTATTTTAGGGTGTCTCTTTCCAACTGTGGGTGTCCCATTATTCTCTTTTAAACCTAGGATCCCAGGAGCAAAGACCAGGCACCCTGTGTGAACTCTTGGGGGCCTGCACGGGGTGCCAGGTGTTGAAGTCATTCTGCCTTGGCATGGTGACTGGTGGGCTGCGTGTGGACTGGGGTCAGAGTGGTAAATGAGCAACTCCAAGGGGATTTCCAGCCAAGTGCTTTCTGCCTTTGCCAGCCCCAGGCCTCTCTTCTCCCTCAGGTGCCCTCTACCCAGTGCCAAGCCATTCCATATGATGCATCTCTGCCTCCCACCTGGGTGATTCCATTCGTTCACTCATTTGTTCACTCATTCCATTCTTTCTTTTGTTCATCTAACAGATACTGTGTGCCTGTTGTTGGTAGGACCAGTCTAGGCAGAGATGGGAACAAAGCAGGCATCACCTTGCTTTCATGGAGCTGAACTTCTAATGGGGAAAGGATGGGCCATACAGAATAGTGATAAAGAAGTAAATTACTAGGAATAAGAAGCTAATAGTATCATGGAAAAAAATTAAAATAGTGGCAAGAAAAATGGCTCAAGTGTGTTGGGCAGGGAGCTGAGCAGAGAGCAGGTAACCATGGCATGGAGCAGGGACCCAAGAGAGCAGAGGGAGGGGTGCTCAGTGTTTAGGGAAGAGTGCTTGGCTCAGAGGAAGTGGTGACCTCAACACCCAGGGCAGGAGCACATAAGCTATGTGGTGGGTTTGGGAATAATGCACAGGCTCAGGGAAGAAGCCGAGCACCCCAGGGTGTGAGGACCAATCCAAGCGGGGCTCCCAAGACTTCTGGTCCTGTCTCCATGGGACCTGGGAGCCAAGGCAGGGTTTTGAGTAAAGTGTGTTCTATGATTCAACTTACGGAAGGGGCCCATGTGGATGTCCACAGGAGTCAGACACTGGAGGAAGGGTTTGCAGATGGCAGGGAAACTGGATGTGCCTGTGCCTCTCCCACAGAGTGACAGCTACCGTGGGAGAAGCACAGACTCTGGGCAGCCGTGGCTGCCTCCTCAGGCAGTCCCTGCAATCTTGTGTGGTAGGGTCATGGCTCTCCCCACTTGTAAAGCCCCCAGGGCTGAGGATGGAAAGAAAAAGCAAAGGAAGTAGGAACATAAAAAGGTCTTCCCATTCCAGCTGTGCCAGGGCAGGGAGGGTGCCCCACAGACTCGAGGAACTCCTGAGCATGGCATCATTGGGCCACACACAGTTCGCACTGCTACGTAGCCTCCCACAGGGTCCTTTCCGGCCCTCTTGGGCTGCTCCCTGGCATCTTGCAGTTGCATACTCGCCTCCCGTCTTCCTCTCCCTCTAAGGGAGTGCACCCTCTAGCCGCAGCAGTGAGCGGGCTCTGCCAGCATTCTCTTGCCGTCCACCCTGTGTGCACCGAGTGCTGATGGAGGCAGTGAGTCTTCTGCAGGTGTGCACAGGGCCTGGGTCTTGGTGGCCATTAGCCAGTGTCTTGAGAATGTGTGTGACTAAGGGCTGAGCCCATGTGGGGTGGCTGCTCAGGGACCTCTGGAGACTTCTCCATAGCTCCGGGTATGATGGAAGAGCTAGCCGAGGACCTGGTAAAGCTGTAGAAATGTTTTTGTGCTCTGCTGGAAATGCCGGGAGCAAGGAAGGGGCAGTGTGAGCAGTGGCATCGTGGCCTGTGTTTCTGCTGTGCCAGGTGTGTTCTGGAGGACTTGGTGGGGACCCTTTCTCCCTGGGCCCTGCATGCCCACCTCCAGATCAGGGGTCCAGGAGAGAGAGTGAGAAGGGAGCCTGCTGGCCGGACCCAGCGGTGGAGTCCAGCAGTCATCTCGGCATTACTCACCGGTTCTGGCTGTGCAGACTTCCTGTCAGAGAGCTGTCACATTCACTGCCTCTCAGCCCCAGGCGCCTGCGTGAGCTCAGCGGGGGTGGTGGGTGTGGGGACTGTGTGCACCGAGGAAAAGCTGGGCATCCAGAAAGGACACGCTCTGTCCTCAGCTCCACCCACCGCACCTGTGTGTGCTGAAGCAGAGGTGCTGTGGCTCGGATGAGGGTCTCTGCCCCCACCATAATCGAGAGTAAGAAGGTGCCAAGGACTCTGGGAACAAGAATCAACTCCCAATCTGAGTGTCGGCAGTGATGGGGATGAGCTCACCCAGGGACCAGAGCCATCCAGAGGACTCAAGGATGGAACTTCCCCTCAGGGTCCAACTGTGAGTCACCTTGGTCCGTGTCCCTGCAGCAGGCTTGGTCCCCAGGCCTCCCACTGCACCCGGGACATCATGCTTACTGGTCAGGCCCGATGACTCAGCCAGTCGCCCAAGCCAGCACCCAGGGCGGGATCTCTCCGTGTGGCATGTGGACCCTGATGCTATTGGCTGCCGTCTTAGTTGTTGCACAAAAGACAAGGGAATGTCCCCTCACCTCAGAAGGGTGGCCAAAGCCACCGCTGCAGCAGACAGATTTCAGTGTGCAGTTTGGGAAGTCTGGGGCTCTCAGCCTCAGGGTGAGCGGGGCTGCCACACCTGGGAGCTGGGGAGTCAGAAGGCTGTGGCAGCAGCAGGCAGAACGTTTGCCCAAAAGGCCAGCGCGGCAGGGTGTCAGGTTCCCGGCCACACCCAGGGCAGCCTCTGCTATGACTTCTCCTTCTTGTTTTTCACCTTCTGAGGAAAGAAATAGTGTCACTCTCGCCCTCCTGTCAGTCTTACCTGCGGCTCGGAAACGTGGGCGGTGCTAGTGCCCTCGGAGTGCGTGTCACGTCACGTGCGTCAGCTGTTTGTGTCAGAAACCACGGGGAGGGACTTTCTGAGGCTTACAGAAAAGTAAATCCCCAAATTATTTTGGGGAGATTGTTTTCCTTTTTAAGCCTGCTTTTTTTTTTTTTTTCATATGTCTTCTCCCTCTTACTCTCTCTTTCAATTACAAAATTGCCAGAGAGGCCAGCTGAGCATGGGGGAAAGGATGCCCCGAGAAGACAGCTCAGTTTCTCCCGGGAGCTGACCTTGTGGTGTCTGTGCAGGAGATGGGAGTGCCTGGGAGGCTGAGTTGCGGGGCCTTGCCAGCCGCCTGACGTGCAGTAGGGAAGCGTGTCATGCCCACGGCTCCTTCCTGAGCACAATGCAGTTTGACTCATGCACATTGCAGTTTCGTCCTCCAGCTCATGGATCTGGAACTTTTCACCTCTAGGCTTTTGTCCCAAATGGGGTAGCCGGGCCTGAGAGCAGTCAAAGGTGAGGCAGACCTGACCGGGCCCTGGGTGTAGCCTCTACCTGTCGGGCACTGTTCTCAGACAGCTCATTAGCCTCCTCTGGGACAGGGAATCAGCTGTTCGGTTGGGGCAAGAGGGGAGAGAAGGTTGCAGAGAGAGAGACCTGCCATTTGTGGGGAGGTGCCGGCCCGGACCGACCCAGCAGTGGCGGCACAGGGCTCAGTGGCCCTGCCTGGGAAGTAGGTAGGTCTAAGGTATGGGCTGCACATGGAGGTGGCCAGGGTAGGAGAGCTCGGGTGAAAGGGTCGGCTCTGGGTGACTCAGTCTGCAGCGAACTATAAAAAGGAAGTGACTCACTTCCACCCAAACGAGAGCTCCTCGGCCCGGCTGCCAGCACCTGTCTGGGCCGTGGTTAGTTATTGACGCTGCCAGTGAGTGTCATGGGAACCGAGTGCTGGCCCTCGGGGCCGGAGGCGCCTGGGCACTTCACAGCTTGCAGACTGGCCCTCTGTCTTCTCAGGGTTCTTCTTCTTAGGACCTGGGGTGTACTGCGTCTCCTGGGGTGCCTCTGAGGATAAGGGTCCACAAGGGACAGAGAAATGGGTCTGGGATGGGAAACAGCCACTTTTTGGGTTTTGGCCTTGGTGAAAACTTCAGGCCAAGGGTCCAGGCTGAGTTGGGGGTTCCAGGAGTCAGTTGTGTGTGAAGCTGTACCAATCCGTCTGCATGAGCTGCTGATGCCACCCCAGAGTTCCGCTCCGGGGAGGGTTGGCCCAGAGACCCTGCCAAGGGGACCAGTGGGGACCCATGAGGCTCGCTAACTCATGCCCCACTGACCTCCGGCCTCAGTCAAGCAGTGCTGCTCCAGTCACCCAAGAGGCAGAGGTCCTGCCCCAAGCACCTCTCTAGGGCTGTCGCTCAAAAGTTGATCCGGGAGTTCAGATCAGCCCTGCTTAATCCTTTCTCCAGACCTGGAAAAGTACAGAACGGGCAGCTTCTCTTCCCAGATCCCAAAGACATGGCTCGCTGCTCTTGGGGGAGGCCCAGCCTGGGTGCAAGCCAGGCTGCACAGCCAGCGCCGTGCTCCACCTCCAGGCTGCTGGGCAAGCGGAGGAAGGCCAGTGGAGAGTCAGTTCCCCAAAGGCAGGAAGCCCTGAGCTGGGGTGGGAGGGCTCATCCCCCTCCTCTCTGTGGCCATCTCTGCAAAGCCCTCAAGCGGGTTGGTGCTGCCCCTTGCCTGCGTGCAGAAGGAGCTCTGGACCGCGGGCCAGGACGTGTGCTCCCTGGGTGGTCCATTCGCTCAAGCGAGCACAGCTTCCCCGTCTGTAAAGTGGGCCTAACAGCAACATCTGTCCCGCTCACTTGACACAGTGTGTGTGAGTCCAGCTGAGCTCACCGAGCATGTGACAAGACTTGGGAGTGGCTCGGGGCCACCCAGATGGGTTTCCGCGGGCGGGCAGCAGGGTGCTCACAGTGATTAGCAGCAAAGCAGGCCTGAGGTTGGGCCGCCCCTGAAGTGGCTTTGGCAGAGCTCGCTGTAGCTGGAGAGCCCCTCAGGCTTCCCCCTAGTGCACCACCCACCAGGTGGGTGAGCCCCTCCTGGGCTGCAGTGGGAACGGCGCCTGCCCTCAGCTCCTGCCTGGTTTTTGTCAGTTTGGCAGGTACGGAAACAGGGCCTGGGACTTTGCCCTGTAGCCCTTCCTGAGGAGCCTCCAGCAGAGCTGCGGCATCCCTTCAGGTGTCTCCTCCTGTGGCATCTGCTCCGGTGTGCTCCAAGTCACCTGCTTGCCATCAAATGAGAGAGGCATTGGCGGGAGTGTCAGATTTGATCCCATAGCATAGGGGGCCATGCAGTACTCTGTAAACGGGCACCCACTATACACATATGTGTAGCGTTGCCTCTCCTGGGGCCTAGTTTCCTCTAAAGAGTCTGGGGAAGGGGACGTGCTGAGATTTAAGGAGCATCCTCAGTGGCACCCAAGCATCTCCTCAGTGTCCGGCACTGTGCTCAGTAGTTGGCAAGGTTTGTAAGGATTATGCATAGAATCCTTGCTGTCATCACATCACACTGATTCTCTCTCCCAGTGGGACCCATGATATTCTAAGACTTTCAGGATAGCTACTTTCTGTGAGGACACTTTGAGGATGGAGAATCTGGTTACTCCAAAAGCCACCCCCTCCGATGTTAGTAATCCTGGAAGGGTGATCCTGTTTGGAAAAAAGGTCTTTACTGATGTTATTAAGGAACTTTGAGATGAGGTCATCCTGGATGTAGGGTGAGGCCTTGATCCAATGACCAATGCTCCGAAGAAAAATGACGCAGAGAAGAAGGTGACATAAAGGTGTACCAGTGATTGGAGCAAAGCGTCTACCAGCTAGGGAATGCTGGAAGTTCCTGGAGAAGCTGGGGGAGAGAGAGAGGGGACAGTTCTCTCTTAGACCCTCCAGTGGGATTTTGGACGTCAGCTTGCATAATAGAGACAGTGAGTTCCTGTGTTCAGAGTCACCACTTGCTGGTAACAGTTTATAGGAACTTTGACACATGATGCCTTGACTGTGAGCCCTTGGTCCCCTGCATTTCTCCAGGTCCTGCTTCTTCACTGGTGCAGAGAAATCTGACCAGACCTAGCTTCCAGACCACTCTGCAACTTAGTACATCACTTGCAGAGGCAGAAGTGATTACAAGGTACCTCCACCTTGTAAGAGGGATATTTACAGCTGTGTTTTTATATGATGTTAGTCCTTTATTATTAATAGTTCAATATTTTATGATTGAACTATTGATTCACCATGGGACTATGATGTAGTTATTTTTGGACAATCCTTTGATGTTTCTGATATAGTTTTCTTTTGCTGTGAAATAAGCCTCCAAAGATAATTCTCGTGGCAAGAACTTTTTCTTCTCCTAAGTGTACTAGTTTCTGGGGGCTGACTGTAACAAACTTGGTGGCTTAAAATATCACAGATTTCTTCTCTCACAATTCTGGTGGCCAGAAGTCTGAAGTAAGACCTATAGGGCTAAAATCCAGCTGTAGGCAGGGGTAGTTTCTCCTGGAGCCTGTGGGACTAGTGGCCCCTGCTCTGCTGGCTGCCAGCATTCCTTGGCTTGTAGCCATATCATGGAAGCCTCTGCCTGTGCTCCCTTTGCATTTCCTCCTCTCTCTGTATTCACATCTCCCTCTACCTCCCTCTTCTAAGGACACTTGTGATTGCACTTAGTATAATCCCGGATAATCCTCTCATCTCAAAATCTTTAACTTAATCCCATTTGCCAAATCCCTTTTGCCATATAAGGTAACTTTCATAGGTTGAAAGGATCAGATCATGGCTCTTTTGCGAAAGTAAAGAGAACAGAGGATGTGTCCCTTCTCAGCTCATCCCTGTATCCAGGGCTATGTTCTCCTGTGTAGTTTGGTCAGTAGACACGCAGGATGGGAGGGCAGGACTTAAGAAGATGAACACGAGCAGCAGCACTAAGCTCATTGAATTGGCCTCTCTGCACACTGTCCCTTTAAGAGCTTTCTCCAGAAGTCAGATCTGGTCTGGTCTGTGAGGGAGGGAGGGAGCTGCAGATTGAAATCCCCATTACAGGAATCATTTAAAGTTTGCCTCTAGGAAGCTCAGGGCTAATGAGATAATTCCTATTAGGGGAGGAAGGAAATGAAGGTGGCCTGACATCCTTTCTGTCTCTAATTTATATGATTCACTGAACCCTCCCCCTCTCCCCGCCAGCCCCCTCCTTCGGCCTCCCCTTTGAATTCTGGTTCCCCTGTCCATCCCCTCTGCCAGCCAGGGCTCTGGTTTCCACAAGTCCCAGCTTGCGGGGCACCTGGGAAGGCTGCCTTCCACCCGGATGAGGCATCCGACTGTTCTTGAGGGCTGCGCAGCCACTATCCCCTTCGCCCTGTCCTCTGTCCCTGAGCCTCGCTCCACTGGCGGCCCAAGCCCCGTCCCTCAGAGATTGGGACCTGCAGGACCAAAGGAAAGAGGAAAGCCACAACAGAACACAAAGGCTGCCGGGCAGTGGAGAGGCCAAAGCTGGCTTGAGTTCACTCCACCCCCAGGACTTTAGGCAGAGGGAGCCAGAGAGGTCTTCTCTTCCTGTTTTGCTCTGCTGCCTACACTTTTGGTCACAGTTCTCTGCAAACATAAAAACCATTCTGGATCTTTATTCAGAAATGTGTGAAGTCACCCAAACTTCAGGGATTTTGAGATTTTCATCAAACCCTGGGAGCACATCTGGGTTGAAGAGAGAGGAGAGTCCAGAGGGGGAGCCCCATCTGCCTGGGGGACATCACTGTCGGCTGTCACTCTTCTCCTCTCAACTGTGCTGGGGACTAGGTCTGCAGCGTTCCCTGCACCGGAGGGCCATGTGATGCTCTCCCCCTGTCCTGGCTTACTTCCTGTCCTCTTCTCCTGCTCCCCAGGGAGGCCATATGGTGACTCTCCTGTGTCAGCCAAGGGCTAGTGCGGCTCTGGCCCCAGGACCTCCGGCAGCCTGATGTGCTGTGTGGGTGGCCTCCTCTGTGAGCTCGCTACATGACCTCCCAGTGCCGGTGAGGACCCAGCTGCAGCCTTGGGTAACAGCCTGGCTCCTTTGGAACAGAGGGTGCTGAGGTCCAGTTCCTCTATTCATCATCCTGCCACAGAAGCCACAAGCTGGCCAGGACATGAGGATCTGGACCATGCAGGCCACATGCATAGGCACCATTTCCAGTGGGGGTGGCCATGCTGGCTCTGAAGGCTGCTGCATCTTCAGGAGTCAGATAGACAAACAGACCAGGGCTCAAGGATGAGAGGACCCAAAAGAGAAGGACAAAAGTATGAGGCAGAGAAGTAAGAGGTAGATAGTAGGTGGGGTGTGGCTGGGTAATGGAGTACTTTCTTAGCCCTGTGCAGGGCCTGGCTTCAGCCAGAGCTGCAGAAAGTGTGTGAGTTGGGGGTAGGGGCCGTCTGTGCGCTTCAGTCTTAGGAAATACAGTTAGCAAGAAAGCTGTGGTTGTCATTTGCAGTGGGGCCTCCTCCCTGGTCACAACTCTTGGTCTCATGACCTCCTTCCTGCATGTGGGCCCAGGTTCTCAGAGATGATAGAAGTGATTGAAGGAGTATTAAAAGAGGGGTGATAAGTAAGAATTAATCCAACTCTTAGAAAGGAACAATGGAGGCTGGATCAAGACTTCTTTATACACCTTGCAGGCATGGCCTCCAACAGAAAAATAATCACAGAAGTGGCCTTTTCTTGGCTGGGAATGTGCTAGTACTATTTCAGTTTTTAAGAGAGAGAGAGTCCTTGGGGAAGGAAGTGGTAAGGAATACTGAGTCCTTAGAGGTTCGCTGAGTCCTTACTAGAGTCACTAGGATTTTCCTGTCTCATGGAGGGGTTAAAGAGAACTGAAGTAGCTTGTGTAGGATCCTACAACTTAAAAGGAGCTGATCTGGGATTTGAACCTTGATCTCACTGCATGTTATTAAGCTTGGGATCCCAGGTGAGATTGGCACCTAGACTATTCCCCCAGGTAAGAATGAGTATCCCTATCCTTTGAGCATAATTAGCTCACATTGCTGGTGATCTAGTTTTTTATTCACTCTTTGGTTCATTTGTCCATCTGTCCATCCATCCATCCATTCAACCAGCTCTGTCCCTCTCCAGTACTGACAGTAGGCTTGGTACTCTCCAGACAAAGAAGACACACCTGTTCCCATGTGCCTGGCTATTGACCAAGCTGCCGCATGGGCTGAGGAAGCCTGCAAGAAGCCTGCTGGAAGGTCTGTGCTCTCCCCCTGGCCAGTGGGGCCCTTGGTAATCCAGTTCTGCACAGCTCTGAAGTCCACTGTGACCTCATTGTAGACTTGAGTGCTGGTCTCAAATATCTGTGTAGATAGTGGAGTATCCACTGGGGCCTTCAGGTACCAGGTGAGGGGAACCTGGCAGTCTCTTCTGAGGATGCAGTGCAGTAATGACCTCCTCTCCAGAACTTCCTCCTCATTGTGATCCACAAAGGGGACAGAAGCACCTTCATAGCCAGTCTGCCATGTACTATAATTGAGTGGGCCATTTTAAGAAAGGGACAAGAAAGGCCTGGTGATTGATTGGCTGTGGAGTGGCCCCCAAGGGACATACTGTGTGATAAGGAGAGGACACAAGGGAATTGGGGCTGGAGAACCTATTATCTTTAAAGTCCATCTTTAGAACAGTCCATGGGGGACAAACAAGGGACCCAGGTCGGCTGGTGCGGAAGGGTCTTTGATCTACCTATAAGTTAATACTTTTCAGTGGTGAACTGAGAAGCAGCCCCACCCGGGCCCAGAGATAACAGGCTGGTGCAATCGCAAACCACCGGCCTCTTGATAATGCTGGATTTATTGAGGTCTGGTTTTTGCCCAATGGGAACACATCCGGCGAGCATCAAAGGGAGCAGGCGTCACCTTGTGCAAAGAATCCCGGGCCCTCAGGTGTGTGCGTGTTGGGAGGGTGTGTGTGTGGCTGTGTGTGCACAAGCCTGCCCGTTGGCAATTACCCTCCCGTAGATCAGAGGCCACCGGCTCCAGAGGGCCCTTGACAAGCCATGAACTCCACTCCCTTGTTCAGGGTGCTCCGGCTCCTCAGATGTCCCTGCACATCTCAAGTCTGAGGGTCACTCCCGTGTCATTTTGTCCCAGACTCTCTGTCCCCTAGACAGTTGGTGTGAGAAGTTTAATGGGTGGGTGGGTGTGGGGGGGAGAATGCTTGGAAAAGACAGAATCTAAAGTTTTGGAAACCAGACTTCCTCCATTTCCATCTTGTGTAGCCTTCTGCGTACACTCAAGTGAACTGCAGAATGTGCCTCTCACCTACGACAGGAAGGGCCAGGATGTGTGCTGTAGTGGGAAACCACGGGGGAGCAGTGGAAGAGTTCACTAGTGACGACTGAGCTGTGCTCCTGGGGTCGGGTTGTCCCCCTGCTTCCCCCCAGGCTGTGCCTCAGACTTGTTTTCTGGGCTGTCAGGATCCTGTACATTGTGTATTGGCCTCTGGAGACCAGAGCAGAAAAACACTACAATACAAACAGAACATCTGGAAGCTTTTTAAGGTTTATTTTTTAACACATTTGCAAGAGTCAGGACATTTGCACACAAGGTTTACAGGCTGGAGGGAACCCTGGGATTTCTGTCAAAGGGGAATGGATTCTGACTTGGGGGACATGGGGTAGGGAAAAGGTGGGAGTTTTGAGGGAGCCACTGCTGGCCGCCAAGCTATCGATTCCCTCGCTGCAAACCAGAGCCTGCTGGAGTCCTTAGGGAGAATGAGGGCCCATCCAGGACCTGGGCTCCTGGCCTCCCTGGTGCTACTAGAATAGAGCAGCTAGCTTCTTCCTTGTTCTAGTCACTTGCGCTAAATGGACCCATGGAACAGAAAGCAGAATCCCAGGAAGGGCCAGGGTGCGTTGGCACGTGCCGTTCCGCTGTTGTAGCATTGCCTCCAGACATGCTGGGAGTTTCACGGACTCAACGTCTGGTCCCCTGTCTTTCTGTCTGTGCTGCCCAGATGGTGTTGAACCAGGCAGGGGAAGGAAGGCGTTTGACCCTGGGCCTGCAGTGACTTGTCAACCTAAGTTCCTGCTTCTCCCTCCACCTTGTCCTCCTCCTTCTCATATTCCTCTTCCTCTTTTTCTTCCTCTTCCTTTCTTCCTCTTCCACTTTCTCCCCTTCTTCCTCTTCCTTTTCTTCTCCTGCCTCCTCCTTCTCTTCCTCTCTCCTCATTCTCCCCTCCTTTCTCGCTTCCCCTTACCTCCTCCTCTGGACATCCTGGACTTAATGATTTGGCAAGCGAAACAAGGAATAAAGCATGGCTCAGCATCTTAGCCAGGCAAGTGAGATGAAATAATGAATGCAGAAGTTCCTGCAGAGAGAAGACCTGACACAAGACTTCATTTTTCTTGAAGAGGTCAGAACATCAGTTCACTTGTCCTCTCTGCCTCTTGGTTGCTGGTTTCTCGTTTAACTCTTCCCGCTGTCCTTGTCCATCTCTGTTATAGCCTGTGGCCAAGAACATTGCCAGGGCTGCGTGAAGCACCCAGGAGGCCTCAGTGTGCCCCGTGCACAGGCTGGTTCCTGGCCACAGGTGTAGCGCTGGAGGCTGTGTGCCCTTCCCCTGTCGGCAGCCCTGCTGCCCCACCACCGTCTTTCCCAAGGCAGGGCTTTCTGCAGGGTGAGCTCATGTTTATGGCTCATGGTGCATTCTGTTTATTAGGGGAGGAAACTGAGGTTTTGTGTGGTTATTCAGGGGAGAGACTGAAAGGCACCCACCCTGTTCTGATGGGAGCTGGGGTGACGCAGCTGTGAGGAATTCCACCGGGATGTTGGCTCCAGGCTCCCTGGGCACTCTGGGTGTGGTTTCTGCTTGGGAGCCGCTTGGGAGGAATGGACACCCCTGTGCAGCCTGGCACCATTTCTCCTCTGGGCCACTGGCCTCCCCTTGGCCACCTGGCCAATTTCAGGTGCTGCCCTGGCCCCACCCTCACGGATGCTGATTACACTGGGCCAGGCGAGGCCTGGGCACTGGTGTTTGGAAAAGCTTCCAGGAGGTGGTTCTATATAGCTAGGGTCAGGAAAGAATCACGACTCAGCCAGAGTCTCTCACCTGGCCAGAGTTTATAGCCCTCTCTCCTGATGGTGACATCTGGGAACTTTGAGCTTATCACTGAGGGGGTGAGGGTGCCAGTGGGCAGCAGGACCTGCTGAGCTTCCTACATACATGAGACAAGCCCGCATGTCCAAGAGGTCTGGGCTCCACGTATGCCTGGCAGTTCTCACACACGTGTGCTCCCAGCCCCCCCCCCCCATGTATCCTGTTGGTCCAGGGCTGCACTTTGAGTGCCATTGCTCTGGAATGACTCTATATCCCACCTGCCTGGGTCCCTAATGTGGTCTTTAGGATTTTTGGAAAACTCTAAAACAAGGACTTATTAAGGAGCGAAGAGCCTCTGTCTTACATAACTGAAGTATAGAGGAGGACTGTCCCGGCTGGAGTGGCAGTCCTGGAGTGACCAGGGACTCAGGACTCCATGTGCTTACTAGGTCATCTCAGAGCATGGCTTCCACCTTACATGTCCCTTGTAGCCCAAGGTGGCTGCTGGAGCACCAGCCATCATGTCCTCATTGAAAAAAGAAACCATAAAGACACAGGTAAAAGTCAGGTTCTTTCTAGCATGTTAAAATGCCCTTTCCAGAATGACTCCAGTAGTTCTGCTTACAACTCACTGAATAAATCTTAATTATACAGCCAAGTCTACCTGCCTGGGAGGCTGAGAAATGCAGTCTTTTTATTAGAAACTGTACCGTGCCAGCCCAAAATCAGAGTTTTTATAACTAAGTGGATACAGTAGGTACTGAGGCGAGCAACAAATAGTGCCAGCCCTTATCTGTGTGTCTAATCTTCTAAGAGTTATCACTTCCTTGGCATCCACCATGCTCCGGTTGCTTTTCACACATTATCTCATTTAATCTGAAAAGCTTTGCACAGTAGATAGAGTATTATCTCTATCTTGTGATGACGAAGCCAAGGCTTTCAGAGATTAAGCCACCTGCCCACGCTACAGAAGCAAATAGCATAATTTAATAGCCTGCTGCAAAGTTTGGCTGCTTCTTGCCTCAGTTGCCCTTGGAGACTTGTCCTGTTCAGGCTGAGTAGCCAGGGTGTTGGGTTGGCCTTGTTACTCCAAGGCCTGGATCCCACTCTTTCTGGTCAGCTGCATTCCACTGGTGTCTGGATCCCTACTTTGCTATCGTCTTCAGAAGTGTGTGCGGAGGTGCAGGCCTCACGTTTCCTGAGACCAGTCTCAGAAGGCCACAGTCAGCATGTCTACAGGAATGAGGATCCAGGGCAGAGTGCCATCTCAGCTTTGGGGAGCCTTGTCTCCCCCAGCCCTTGAACCTCCAACCTCCTGTTTCTGCAATTGCATCTGCTGCCTTGGTGTGTCAGAGCTCTCTCTGCTTTTCTGTAAGGACATGTAGGGCCCAACAGGATGACCTAGAATCACATCCTGTCCCCTTAGCTTGGTCACGTTTGTGCAGACCCTTCTTCATATAAGATGATTGTCTCGGTGCAGGGACCTGGGTGTGAATGTCTTAGGGCCATTAACCTCTTGCTGCTTCTCTTCCCATGTCCCCATTTCTGTCCCTTGGGAAACATAGACTGCCTGTGTATTCCACTTCTGTGCAGGAGTTTAAAAAGGACCCAGAGATGGGCTGACTGGTAAAGCAGTGTGTTGGAGGCCCTGGCGAGTCAGTTCCCATGGGCTGTAGTAACAGTTATGAAAATGCTCACATGCAAAGGAATTGGAGGTGGGGGTACAGATCCTGCTCTAGAGGCGGCTGTGTCACCTCGGGCACAGTGACTTCCCCTGCACTTAACATAGGACTGAGAAGCATGAAAGAAGATTTGGGTCCATAGCCCACTTTATAGCCTGTCACTGTCCTTCTCATCTGCAGGTGCCTCCCAGCCTGTGCCTTCTGTGGCCTTCCTCTGTGCTCACAGAAATGTGCCTTTCACCAATAGAAACTCGACAAAGGAGAGTTTCATGGGCAGGTGGCTGGTATGATCTGCTCACTTCTGTACCCCATTTTTCCTGCTCCTGTTTATCCTCTCATCTCCCTATTCCTCATGGCTGCGTCTGCCTCTCTGGGATGACAGTCTCAGGGGTTGTGTGTTTTGCTGTTTATTTATTTTACAAATGCCTTACAACATTCTCCCCTTGTTTAACGTCCCACTGCCAAGTGCATGGAGTTGCCAGGCAACAAGAAGGAAGTCCCAGCTGCTGCCAGTTAATTTGCTAGCTGCTCACGTCTCTCAGGGGAAAAGCTCCTCCAAGACAGCTCAGAAAGTGACTGCCCAGGAAGGGAAAAGAAACCAGGGGAAGTCTGGAGAACTTTGGGTTTGTTCAGGGCATTTTCAAGTCCAAGTGGAAGGGCGTGTCCAAGGGCCTGGGCAGCACCTGGGGCAAAGACTGTTTCCTCCTTGGCAACCAAGTCCAGGGCTTCAGAGCCCCTCTGTGCCTACGTGTTTGCTGCGGTTTGGGATTTATATGTAGGCGACACTGAAGTGCAGTCTGTGGCTCCTGTCTGAGTTTTCTTGTGGGGAAACATCTTTAAGCATCTTTGCCTGTCCCCTGAGGCCTCACTGTCCCCTCTTTCTTCTCTGGCCATCAGCACCCTTCTCTTTGCTTCTCCATCCCTGGTGATGCTGCAGGAAGGAGGGCGCCTGTGCCTGGCAAAGGCTGAGCCTCATACTCGTGGCCCTGGCCTGGCCCGTGAGGCCTCCAGGCTCCCACTTGACATTTTCTTGGGAAGTTGCTACCCTGGTCCTCTGAATACCCAAGCAAACTCTTCTTCTCTGTGGGCTTCAGCGAGGCCTGAGACAGTGGGGTCTGCCTGCTGGCTTTGTACCTGTGTCCACAGCATTTAACTGTCACCTGCACAAACTTCTAATTGTATAACTTATTCCTGTGCATGGACAGTGCCTCCATCAGGTGCGGATTGTCTGTCCCTGTGCCCAGGTCCCAAGGGCATTGGGTGGTGCCAGCTACATTTGTTACTCACAGTTGAGGTGATGGAGTGAGGGGGTTTGGCACATCCAGGGCAATCTTAGTTGCTTTGCTGTCAGCACTAGGGAAAGAGCAGCATGTCTGCCACTTGCATCTTTTCTCTGACAGCCCAGTGCACACTCTGGGTGAATTGCAGAGGCAGTCTAGACAACAGGGCCAGGTACCAGCTGGAGTGTCAGGTGCAGCACCTGAGTTACAATGACACTGGCAGACTTGGTGTCTCAGTTTTTCTGCCTGTGAAGTGGGTGATCTGACACCTCCCAGCTCCCAGCCTCATATCTCACGGGATAGTGGTGATGGACTGAGAAGCAGAATTTCCCACTTTCTCTGGGCTGGCTAAATTGGTAGCAGCTAAAATCAGCTCGGTGTGTAGTGGTTTCCCAGGGATGATTCAGTGTATAGAATGTTCCTTGGGAGGTATAAATAGGTCTGTCTTCTTTTGTTCTTCTAAACTAAAACACTGCATTGTGAATATTTTGTTCATTTACAGCATTAGGTAGGACATGATGGACTGGAGTGGGAAGCAGGACACTCTCTGCAGTGCCATATCTAACTCTTGTGCTGTGTTCTGGTCCACAGGCTGGGAAGGAGGGTGAGGCAGCTGCCTCCCGGCCACCGGGAAGCATTGGGAGCCACTGCGTGCCCAGCAGCATCCCTTGAAGTGCCCGGCTAAGGGCAGCCTCATCTGGAGAGGCAAGAGCCCTGGATGGACCAAGGACTCTTACTCTGGGCTTGTGGAGACGTTTGGGTAGAAAGCAAAGACCCTCGCGTGAAGGACCAACGCATGTGCAGACCTGAGGTGGCCGAAGACGTGAGGCCAAGGGGCCCTGTGCCCTGAGAAGGCCCGCCATCCCACACAGGCCTTCTTTCTTGTGGCGACATCCCCTGCGGCCACCTGCTGCTGACGTCTTCCCCACCCAGCCCCTGCGCACCGGCTTCCCCACACCCTCCCGCCCACCCCACCTCCCACTCCTGCAGGCCTCTGTGCAGAGTGATCTCTCATGTTTGCTCCGCTATCGTGCAGCCGGATGCCGAGTGAATAGTTAACCACACTTGGGCCAGACAGGATCTTGGTTTTCCTGCTCCATCTGCAGAGGCTAGCATTGGAGCATTGAAGCGGCCTCGGAAGAGCATTGGGTTCTGGGCACAGGACTCAGTGCGAACGGTCTTTTAGCTCTGGGATCCCAGGGGAGGTCTGGGCAGGAGCCTGGGTGCTCAGTGTGCTCGACGTGTGCTACACACAGAAGTGCATCTGCAAGGGCAGTGAGTCCTGCTATCCACCCAGCAGGTAGCTCTTTGACACACACACAGTTAGCTTGCAGACCCTCTCCCTTTGATGGCCCTGGCATCTTGTAGGATCATGACATTTGTGACTGGTGCCAGACTTGCCAGCTTCCACATTGTGTTGTTGAGGACCCTTGTCCTCAGTTTCCAGTCGCCTGCACATCTGACTGCTGCTCAAGGCTTTCTGTTCCCTATACTCTGTGCTGCCACCTGTGTGGTTGAAAACACTTCTGAAGTATCTGCCATAGTCCAGCCTTGTCCATCACACAGGGCGTGAAACATTTGCAGTCTCTTATTTGTGGAGGGGAAGACAGTTTGCTTTGTAGAGAGAGCGAAAGTGACCTTGCATCTTGCATGATGAGTTTGTGTGCCCATTTTGGGACTCCACTGTCTTCTGTGAGAGGGATAGGGACATTCTTGGCATTTCAGGTTCACCATGAAGTGACCTTCTCAAGATGTTCGCTGCTACTAAAGCATGAAGATTGTTTGTAGGTCTTGTCCTTCCTTCTTTGCATACAGGCCTATGGCAGCCTTGGTATTTGGGTTCCTCTCAATTTTAAGGAGCTTTTGCAAGTGCTGGTCTATTCCAAAGTCTCATTGGAGGAAAGACAGACAAGAAACTGTGCCAGCAGCTGTCCCCAAACCCATAGCCATCTGGTATACCCAGTAGCTGTAGGCATTTTCCAGCGATACAGGGCAGCAATAACAATGGCATCAGGATTGCTGCTCACCAGGACTCCCTGCTCCTGACTCTGGAATTCTGCTGTTATGATAAGCTGGAGGAGGGGAATGACTGTCCCAGTATGCCAGAACTAGGGTGTCTTGGGGCTGAATTTATGACAGCCTGGGCAAACTGGAATAATTGGTCATCCTACCAGGTCACTCAGGGACCCTGCTTCTGCTTCTGTTTTACCTCTGTGACCAATGAATGCACCTGGTTGCTTTAGTTGGCACTGGGAGCTGTAGGTCTGATTGTTGCACTGGCCACTGCTCAGCCTATAGGTGGATGCAACTGGACCAGGTACCAGTCCTGACCAATCAGTTTCCAGGACAGTAGAGTTACATGTCATTGACAGTAGAGTTACATGTCATTGGGTGTGATGAGATGGCTGAGACCTTGTCCTCTGAGAACACTGCGGATAGACAGTAGGCATAGAAAGGATTCAGTGTATTGGAATTGCTCTTAATACAATCCTACTTAAAAACAGTGACAACACCCTTTAGCATTAAAAACACAACAGTTTATCGAGAAACAACAACAAACAGCCACTGAGAACAGTGGGAAATAAATAGACCATGACCTATATGTGTGCGTTCGTGTGTGTATGTACACACACACGTTCTCAAGCATGTGTGCTGCATGGGAAGAATCAAGAACAAAATTCTGCATCTTTGCTAGACAGACAAAGAGCTGAACTCTTGGCAGTAGTGTTGTCTAGAAAGCAAAGGAGTTGGCTGGAGGACTTCCTGAGATTCCTTTGAACTCTAGAATTATTTAAAATATCAAGGGCGTGTAAATTGGGGCTAAGTGTGTACTTTTCTTCTACAGTCCCCTTGATAACCTTTGAGTTGGATTCAGAGAGCATGGAGCAGGACCTCCCAGCTCATTCTTACCTTTCCAGATCACCCACTTTAGCTGGGATCAGGGAGCAGAACTTGGGGGCAGGAGCAGGGGGAGGGGGACGGGTTGTGCCAGCCCAGTCTTTTTGGTGTTCATGACAAGTAAGAACAGCCAGCAGGCAAATTACAGGTTCTTTCGCAGGTTAGGAAAGCGAGGTTTTCAGGATCACACAGCATCCTGAAGTTGTTGCTGCTTGTTGGGGATTCAGCTTCCATCTTTCTGCTGAAAGACAGGCATGCGCATCTTCGGTGCTGGAACATGGGCCTTCTAATCCCGCTCATCTTGCGTGGTGTGGCCACAGTGAGCTAATTACATGCTGGTGTGGAGCAGAGCGTGAGGCATCCAGACTGTATTCATTACTCGTGATCCCCCATGCACCCTGGTGGTTGGTTCTGAGCCGGCTCTCCCGCCCTTTGCCAGCTCAGTTCCTTGGGTGCCATTTTTCCCTTTGAATACATTTCACCTGTTTGTTTCTTCTGTGTCCTGCACTCATTCTTTGCTTCCAGAAGAATTGTGCTATTGGGTGAAAGGCAACAATATCCCCCTACTCCCTTCTCATCTCCTTCACCTCCCAGAATCCCAAAGGCCACAGTGACGCTTACCGTCATTCTGCCCTGGATGGACTCCGCCTAAGGCAGGAATCCCTTTCACACACCCGGTGTGGGATCATCGGGCTGGGGAGGCAGCTGTTGGGCAGTGCTAGAGATGATGCCGAAGGCTGAATGATGGCATTGAACCTGGTGAGGAAGCAGCGGAAATGAAAGAAAAGTGCATGACCGTGAAGGGTCACAGTGCCAGTGTCATGAGATTTGAATGGAGTATATTCTGCCCTGTCCCCCACATCTGTCTCGCTCTCATTTCTGCATCTAGGAGGGGTCTGGAAATAGTAGAACATAAAGGCCGCACAAAACCAAAGACCTGAGTTTTTGTCTCAGAAAGTCCCCTCTCTGAGTTCCTTCTCATAAAATGATGAAGGGAAGTGCAAATTCCGGGAACCTTCTCCTAGCTGTATCATTTGGACACATATGCCATCAGCCTTCTTGGAGTTCCTATCTTCAAGATTTGCTGTTTGTTTTGTATTAGAAAAGCCTGTTAAACTGGGTGTAGTGACACTTATAATCCCAGCACTCTGGGAGACTGAGGCAAGAGAATCTTAGATTTGAGCCTGGGTAATTTAGGGACTTACTGAGACTTTGTCCCCAACATATAAAAATAAACAGGGCTCGGGGTGCATCTTGGTGCTAAGGTTTTGGGTTCACGCCTTAGTATTGCCAAAGTGAGAGAAGAAGGACCTGATAGACATTTCCCATGGTGCGGCATAGCTTTCCCATCCTGGGCTGAATGCGTTCATCTTGCCTCAGTTCGGTATGAGTTTAGCTTAATGTCACAGTCGCTCCTGACCCTGATCAGGGTCTCCTAGGAGCCTTTCTGTGGCACTGACATATGGCCCACAGGCACACTCTGGCCCTCATCAGATGGCCCTGGAGATCTGTGGGGAAAACACGAGTCATGTTGCCAGAGAGACGGCAGGTTCTCATGGGAGGAAAGTGAGTCCCCGGGCTCCAGAGGCCGTGTTTTAAAGGACTTCAAGTAACTTTGGAAATGACCCTTGAGTAAGACCCTTACATTGCTGACTGATGGCAGGGATGTGGAAGGAGACCTGAAGAGAGCCCCTGACATTAATTGGTCCTTGTTTGTATCTCCTAGCTCCAAGGTCATGGGTAAGTCATCATAGCACTTTTTCTGGGTCTCTGTTTTTTCATCTGTAGAATGGGAGCTGGAAGAGAAGTGAGTACTGCTGGTGCCCTAAGGCTCCTCCTTTGTCGCCTTCCCAGGCTTGCCTGACCCAGCTGGTGTCTGACCGGTCGACCCTTTGCCAAGTGGTGGCTTGTGTCCCTTTGCCTTTGGCTGCACAAGTCAAAAGCAGGCCTGCCTGGGGAAGTCCATTACCGAGGGATACTTCAAAGCTGTTTGCACATGCCGTCAGTCACGCTGAACATGAGTTTGTTGAGGGAGAAGGCAAACAGACACACAGCTGATGACAGGAGGGAGAAGGGGGGACTGTTTACCCCCTGGGGGACTGGGAGGCAAGAAAAAAAAAAAACCTGCCTGCCGTTTGGACCAATAAATAAAAACTGGGAGCTCTGCGTGGCTCAGACCATGGGGGATTTATTAGTTTGCTTAGTGAAAGGCAAATATTAAGTCTGAAGTCAACCCATCCTGGGACCTGCCTTTTGGCTTTTGTATACCGTCAGGCGCCGATCACTGGGTCCAGGTACTCAGGGTTATCGAGTTCTGTTGAAGATCTTTTTTTTCCTTTTTAATTGTTTTCCATCTCCTTCCTTCTTCCCCTCCCCTCTCACATTTCCTGGTAACTCAGCTCTGGATTTTAGAAGGGTTGGAATCCTTGTCCTGCTCGTGAGAGCGCTTGTCTGTGGGGCCTTGGCTGGTCTGGACCTGCCAGCCAGTGCTCCACCTTGTAGCCAGCGCTCCACCTGTGCTCCCCTCAGGAGCCTCTTCCGTCTGTTTGGTGCTGAATGTGAAGTCCCAGCCTGTGGGCAGAGGACACAGCCCTCATTAAACTCAGAATAAGCATGATAACAAACATCGAGAAATGCAGGCCCCAGTCTTTTTGAGCTGTGACTTCTCGTCCTGGCTCACTTTGCCTACCTGCCTGTAACAGGTGGTAGCAGCTGGGTGTGCTGAGAGATGAGCTATTTGAGGAGCAGAACTCGCTAGGCCTCATGACTCGCCATGGAGTGACTGTCATCCAGATGGGGAGACAGTCTACCCAGGTTCCAAGTGTGCTGAAACAAGATGGGGCCCTTCCTACCACTGCAGTTCTGGGTGCTTGGGCCTTGCGTGGGCACAGCACTGCAGGGAACACTGCTCCATGCCAGCTCCTGCGTGCCCTGTCCAGGTGGCTGGCCGTGGAAGTGCATCTCAGTAGGCTTCCCAGGACATCCCAGTTTTCCACTTATTGCTCCTGCAGCTGAGAGCTGGGAATGTTCCAGAACTGCTTGATTATGAGAGCCCCTCCCTTACTCTGGGAGTGAGCCTTTGTGAAATGCAGCGTGTCAGCCTCCCTTTGCTATAACAGATACCGAGAGAACCAGCCTGGAAGAGGAGGGAGTGACCGAGGCTCACAGTGTGGGAAGTTCCAGTCCATGACCTGTGGACCTAGAGTCCTGGTGGGTGTGTGGGGTGAGGCAGGCGGAACCTCTCGCCTCATAGGCAGCAAGCACAAGTGAAATGGGAAGGGATGAGGCTCTGTGAGCTCATTAGGGTCCTCCCCACAGGAACCTGCAGCCTCCACTGGTGTCCCTCCAAAAGTCTCTACCACTTTCCAGTGTGCCATGCTGGGAATCAGGGCTTCCCACATGGGTCTTGCCAGAACTTTTCCCTGGGCAGCACTTCATGGAGGAGCCTATTAGGAGGAGACTAGATGTTGGACACCTGTTCTATGGAAAACCTGTGGGGCCTTCAAAGCTTGTCACAGATTCCCCCTTCTCCAGGGAGCCTTCTTGGATTTTTCCTTCCTTCTCAACCAGTTGTAACCTTTCTCTTAAAGGTTCTTTTAAAGTACCTGGTATCATCTACATACTAAAATATGCTGATCCCTCCTTCCTTAACCATAGTACTTCAGTATCTCATTTTCTACACTTACACTGAACTTCTTTTGGGTACCCTCTTCTCCCTTTCTCCCCACCCACAGCCCATAAGAATGGGAACTGAGTTCCTTATTCATTGAAATTTATTCCCAAGATTACCAGTAATACACAGGTCACGCACCAGTTCCTCTGGTAGGGATTTCATGTAGTCACTTGTAATCATCAGAGGACATTGCCATATAGAAACATAGGGGATCTGTTGTCTTGACTAAGTCTTGTATGTGACAGGATTCAAAGCCAGGGTCATGGAGGATCGCAAGTTCACAGCTTCTATCATTGTGGTACAGTGGCTTCTGCGTGGTAAATAGACCTTGACTTGGATTTTCCTATGTATAATCTCCTACTCACATATCACCATATTTGCCTATTTTTGTTTGCCTGCTATTGATCAATAAAGAGATGTCTGAACAACAGAGAAAAATCTGTATGTTGTTTCTTTGGTTGGTTTCCCCACAAAAAATATTATGTGTCTGGTTTTACCAGTTAACTGCAAGGTGCGTTTCTGTTTAAGGTAGGAAAGACCTATACTGTAATTCAAAAGTTCAGATCAAAATTTCCAGTTTCACCTCATCTAATAGTGAGAAATATAGAAAAAAAAAAGGAAAGGAAAAAACCACATCTGAGGCAGTCCCTGCTCTGAGGATCTTATGTACAGTCTGGTTAGACAAGACCAGCACATGTAAAACCATCAATCACGTTTGCCACATGAACTTGTGGTTAGAGTTACTGGAGGATCTGGCTGGATTGTTTCACCTGTGTTTCACCCAAACGTGAACTTTCTCATCAGGTTATGGGCAGAGAAGTTGGATATCACTGGGCAGATCACTGAGGGCCTAAGGCACAGGAAGAGGTGCCGCCCCGAGGAGAGCACCCTGGGAAGAAGAGACCTTTCCTCCCTGCTGTCCAGCTCCTACTCAGGGAGGAGGCTGGAGGGCAAGAGCTTCGCCTCCCGTTGAGAAAAGAAACACTGAAAGTCCCCTCTCCGTACCTCATCGAGTGGAACGCAAGAGCTGGGACAGAATGGACGTCCTCAGTGGAGCACGGTCGCGGGAATGGTTTCAGACAGGAAAGCATTAATAGAATCTTTAGCCAAGAAGTCAGGTCAGTCAGGCGGTCATGAAATGCAGTGGCTCCGAGAGAGCTCACACTCAGTAAAGTACTGTAACGAACGCCCCAAATCTCGCTCTCCCCCTGAGTTTTCCACTTCTATACTTCAGTTGAATGTGAGTTGCCAGGGGTGGGGACAAAAGTTTCTCTTTGTACAGAAATCCTGAGACCTGACAGTCTCAGTACCCCTACTTCCTCTTGTCACATGAGCAGGGAGAGGGTGCCGTGGCTGGAGGGTCTGGCTCTCTGTTCTGCTCCAGTGGGAACTGGTCATGAGGCCTCACTGGATGCAGGAGTGCGGAGGTGTCCAGCCCTTGGAAAGGGGTGGGGCGTGAACGTGGGTGAGCACAGTAGTTCGGCCACGTTTATCAGACACTCCTTATGAAGACAGGCTCAGGGACGCAGCTAATTGGATTCACCGTGGTGGTGATCAAGCTTCATGAGTGCTGGCCCTGGAACGCTCCATTGTCACAGGTGACATGCTGAGTAGGTTCATATTGTTTCTTCTGGGGACATCAAAAACAGGTTCCTGTGCATGTGTAGTGGCTCTTAAAGGGGAGAAGGGGGAAGGGTGGGGGACAGCAAAACTCCTGCACTGGCCTCACCCAGCCTGATCCATGCCCATGACCTCTGCAGTGCAACCTCAAATGAGTAACTCAGCCTCTCTGTGCCTCAGTTTCCCTTTCTTAAACCTGCTTCCTGGGGTCATTGCAAGGTTTGCACCTTATTCTGATGGCCCTTAAGGCAGTGCCAGGAACACAGCATTTGGTCAAGGTGACCTCTTGGCTTTATCCAGGTTACGTGTCTCTCACGCAAGAACTTGGGGCCAGAAGTGTTTCAGACTTGGGTTTTTCTCCTCAAATTCAGGAGTACCCCCAATATAAAAATGAGATATCTTAGGTAAGGGCTCCCAAGTCTAAGTGTAAAATGCATGCTTCCTATATACCTGAGTGCATATCCTTCGTCTCACCTCACTGTGCCATCATCAAACTGCTTCTCTCAAAGGTCAGGCTCTCTCCAGACTCTGTCGGTTTCTTCTGCCACCTACAGAGACCCTGCGGAGTAAATCAATACTCTCAGTCACGCACACTGGGAGCCCGGAGCCCTTTCTGGTGTCGGGGTATGGAGACAGCAGCCCTCCCAGCCTCTGGGGAGCCCACGAGCCAGACATCTCTCTGCTGCACCCGCATTTCACCGTCGCCTCCTGCTCTGCACACGGCAGACCAACACGGCCTGGGCGTGGGTTCTCGTAACTGTGAGACCTCTGTGGCCCAGGGTTCTGGCACTGGCTCGGCCTCTTCTGTCTCTGGCTTTCCTGGCACCACGAGAGAATGGAAACGCTGGGCTGTTTACAAGACACGGGGCCAGGAGAGCATTAAAAAATAAGGAGCAAATAAAATGTCATAAACAAATTTCCTTCCCAGCAAAGCAGCCTTCCCTTCCCTCTCCTTCAGCACCAGCCATTTTTCTCCTGTGTTTGGATAAACTTTCCTCCTGAGCAGTTAGCGTTCCTAGGGAGGGCCACTTCTTTCCGTTAGTTATTTATTTTGATTTTGATCATTCCTCTCCCTTTTAAGCATCACACACCTAATTATAAAGAAAATACTTTTTCTATTGGCATGGAGGGAGCGGCTCTCCCCTCACCTTCCTGCTTCCACCACCCCGGATGCTCTGCCTGTGTAAGTACATGTCACCACGTCTGCCCCTTTGGCACTGGCTGAGTGAGAAACAAGGGGGAAGGGGACGAATCTGAAGAGAGGAGCGGGTTCCAATAAAAGCTGGAGCAGATACAAAGGGTCGTGTGTGGGTGACTGTCTCTGCACGGGCTCTTCAGGGTGACTCCGCCGCGTGAGTTTCTGTGGGAGCCGAAACCCACCGATCTCACGTTTCCTGACCCCAGCAGGTAGCTTATTGAAAAACAGTTCATCCAGAGGGTACTCAAAGACCTTGTTTCAGCATTTTAATTTTTCTCTTGCTCCAAATCAGACTTGAAAGAAAGACAATGGGGGGAAGCTGCCTGTTTTCTATCTTGGAACGACGTGACTGGAGGAAGAGAGGGCAAAGCCACCTCGGGACAGGTGTGATTCTTGTTTAGGAGTGCGCTGTGGTCTGTGGTCCCTATTTGCATTTTTTAAACTGTCCCATGGATGCCCTCATTCCTCCTCTGCTTCCTCTTCCCCCTTGTGCTGGGTGAGGAGGAGGGAGGAACCACCCACACCGACAGTGATCAACATTAGTAATTCTCACTTTCTCTTCCATGCTAATTTCACTTTCTAAATCCCATGCCTTTGCCTTGTCGGATGAATTGACAGAGTCAAGTTTTCAGAGAAATTCGGAGAGGCGGGGAAGAGCAGGGTGGCCGTGACTCACCCCAGAGTCATGGAATCGCTTTGGCTTCAGATTCCTCAAGGTTCTGCCCAGCGGAGGCCATAGAAGGTGGCTGCCTGGAGGGTGGGGTTGGGTGTCTCCCCTTGGCCACATCTGGGGGAGCTCCTCCATCTTTCTGCTGTTGCCCCTGAGCCCTCCTCGCAGAGATGTTCCAGAGCTGCCCCCGTGTCACCCGACCTAGGTTGGCCTTGGGCTGTGAGCTGGTGACACAGTGGCCAACGGGGCTAGCTGCTCCCCTCTGGGAGGCCAGTTTCCTGAGGGCCTCTGGAGGGTGTGCGAACCTCGTCGACGGAGCCTGACTGCCCTCGGAATGGTGCTTACGTATTTCGATGAAAGAACACACAGAGCCCTGCATGAGCTGTGCCTGGATCCAAAGGCACTGGCGGCTGAGTAGCTGGTGTGTATGAGCTTTGTGTAGGCTCTTCCTGCTCGCAGTGTGATGCCAAGGTCACGCTGAGAGCAACAGAAGATTCAGACCCAGATCCTGGGCGCATGAAGTTCATGTGGTTCCCTGAAGTGCCACCCTCACCTAGGGAGTTAGCAGTTGGGTGGCACCGAGCAGGGCTTGGAATCCCTGCTGGGATGAGGCTCCCCTAGTCGTTCTGAGGATAGACACAAGCAGAGGGGCCCAGAGGAGAGCTCTGGGATGCCTGAGAGGGGGAGGGAGCCTTCCCCAGGCAAAGTGCTGCAGAAGCAAAATCCATTTGTGGTAGCTTTGTGCCTGCCGTCAGGCCTGGGTGCTCCCGGGTCAAGAATGCTTTGAGTGAGAGGCGCTGGGGGTGGACCAGCCTCCATGTGGGATGCCGGGCTCTCCAGGGAGGGAAGGCTTTATCCGGGCTGCAGCCCCATGCTCAGTTCCGCTCTATTTAGAACCTGTTTTTTTTTTTTTTTTTTTTTTTTTGTGGAAAGCAGATTGTTGGGAAGGAAACACCAGGCCAGCCGGGGAAGTGATTTTTGCAAAGCTTCCTACACTGGGGCTAGGGTCAGGCAGAGGAGAAAGAAGAGGACTCTGAGCTGGAAGGAGCACCATCGGTCCAGTAACCTGGCCTCAGGTTCCTAGCATCTTCTCACTGCAGCTTCTTCCCTCTGGCCTAGCAGCCCCCATCTGCGCAGGTCACAGTGGGCACTGGGTAGAAGCAGCCGAAATGAATCATACCTGTGCTTACCTGTGCAATGTAAGATAGGCACGAGACTCATGCAATTGCACCCAGATGCCAGGGCCCTGGTTTGCAACAGCACATGATGTGACCTTCCCCAGGAAGGGCACACAGCCCAGACCTCGGAGTCCATGAGCCGCAGAGGGACATTCTTCCCCAAAGACAGTGTGGAAGTGGGTGAGGCTTGGCTTGCAGGCCTGGACTCCCCTTCGTCCTCTGACCACACGGGAAGAAGGCTTTGTTGGTACAGGTTAGGTCACTATGGATGGCCCGGGCGTTTCTGTCTGGTGTCTTCCTAGATTGTCACCTCTTTGGCCTTTGTTTTGCAGAGAAACAAAGTGATGTCTGAGTGGAGGCTGCCCCTGAGCAGTGTGTGGCTCTCCTTGCAGTCCAGTAGGTCAGCAGCTCTCCCTGATGGACCCCAGTTGGGCTCCTTACCCACAGGACTCTTCCTTGAAATGGACTATAATCACTGACCCACTGGCAACTTTGAGGCTGGTGCTGTTTGGGGAGCTTTAGAAGCAGCAGAAAGCTGTCGACCTGCTTGCTTAAGCAGGGTCCTTATGTGTGCCCTCCCAGACAGATAGACGAGACACTGGTCCCATCGGTCTGGGTGCCAGTGGGTAACCCTTGCTGAGGGGCTGGCTGTGCATGACCAGTCGTGGCCAGGTTCTGCTGTAATGTACCATCCTCTGCACTCCTTTCCCATTGCCCAGTTCCATACCCCTTCTGAGAGTCCACAGAGAGCTCTCTATCCTGGGGACAAGACTCTTCTGGTGGCCCTTGTTATTCAGAGGAGAGGAGGGGATGGTGTCTGAGTTCCAGCTCCATCTCTTACCGGTTGTGTGGCTTCAAAGCCCTGTATGTCAGTGTCCCTCATCCAGCCTGGTGACCAGCATGGTATCGACCTCACTGGTTGTGGCACAGCTGGGTGTGTTCATCTCTACAGCTCTGTGCATCCAGGGCCCAACGTGCTCTTCTACCTCCTCTATCAGCTACTGCTATGGTCGTCTTCCTGATAAACTGTGCTTCGGATATCCCTGGTTGGAAGCAGTCATGCCCACATCCAGGGAGGCATCGCCTACCTCTTTCTTTTTTAGAGTGGATCCTATAGAATTCCAAATAGTAGAGCTGTTGGGAGAAGAATTGTAGGTTTAGGGAGGTTTAGGTTTGAATCTGACTACTTGTAAAGTGAAGTCGCCCTCTTTCCAGCCCAGCCTGGTAGCCACCTTCTCTCTGGCATCCTGTATCTACTCCAGGGTTTGGCACACAGCAGGTGCTGAAAGGACATTGGTTGTTGTACTTGCACAAAGCTTCGCTTCTTTTGAGTTTTTGTTTCATGTGGCCCTAGACACTGCCCACACTCAGGGCAGGTCACCATCCGTCCCTGGCATTGGTGACCCGCTCTCCATTTTTCTCTGCAAACACTGCCCCAGGCCCACCCAGAGGTAGGCACTGCCGATTTTCTAGGCATCCCTGGATTTGGCCAAAATGAAACCAAAGTTAATCATCACCAAAAAGGAAAATACTAAGCAATGATTCTCAACCATGAGCTGTTGTACCCTACCCCACCCAGGTGGCATTTGGGGTGTCTGGAGACATTTTTGGTGGTCTGCAGTTAAGGGAGGGGGACCATGGATGTCTAGTAGATAGCGGCCAGGAATGCTGCTTAAAAAAACCCTTACAGTGCATGGAATAAGCCCCCACAACTAATAAGATCCAGCCCCAAGTGTCATTGTCCTGGGGCTGAGAAACCTTGCTGAAAACTGTGCTTCTCCAGTGACCCCGCCCTCACCCTGGCCCCTCAGGTTCCCCCCATCACTCTGTTTACCAAAGGGGGAAAATCTGTTATTTTTTCCAAGTGCATTTCACTCTGTATCTTATCGAGAACCACCAAGTTCAGCACACCCTTGATTAGTCACTTCCATTAACAGTGTTTATTTTGGGGTTTGTGTTTATTTTTTATACGTGGTCTCCTTTTCTCTCTTCTTTCCCTCGTGCATGAGGCGAAGCTGCAACTTTCTGGCACAGCCTCCTCCATGTGTTCCTTAGCTAAGGACACCTCCCACCTCTCTGACCCCAGAGGAGTTGTCTGCACTGCTTTCAAAATTATTTATTTCTCAGTTATGCTTTGAAATCCCTTTCGTTAGTGACCATCGACTAGCACCCTCATGTCCCCATGCCAAAGCAGAGACTTTATTCCTAGCTATCCATGCTCTGTGAAACCAAATAATTTCAGTGGTTTTTCTCCACTGAGTCAGAGACAAGTAGATTTTTTTTTGACTTGCGGGTCCCTCCTAATTCTCTCGTCCCCTCCCTCTTCTCTGCAGAGGAGTCTCTAGGCTCCATTTAAGTGTTTCTGACTCACCAGAGAACTCATTCCTGTCTCTCCACCCTCCCAAGTGGCTCTTAGCTCTCCCTCCCTGGTCTGGGAGACCTAAAGGCTATGGCTGAGTAACTGGGCAGTTACGCTAACCTCTGCACATGCCTTGAAGTTCTTTGATTGGACACCACCTCCACCTTCTTTTCCCTGGGTCCCCATGGCCACAGCCTCTTCTCCTTGGCCTGTGCAGTCCCTGTCCCTCTGTGTTCCGGTGGGTCTCACTACTGCCTTGTCCCTCTGCAATGGCCCAAGACTTGCACAGACCACTGGCTCAAGGATGCTTTGTGCCAGACAAGTAGAGTAGAAAGCCCCAGACTCCTTCCTGGGACATTTATTTGAATACCACCAGGGAGCAGTTCCTTTAGGGTATTTATTTGTTTAAACATGGGAGGTTCCCAGGGAGGAGAGTATCAGGTTTCAAGGCTGGGGTACAGTGCAAACAGAAGACTGGGTGGTCTGGAAAAGAAGAGGGCCAGGGTGAGAGTGAGAGAGCCCACAGTGCCTTCCCCTGGCTGTGGGTGGAGATGCCAAAGGGAGGAAGTTAAGTCCATCTCTCAGACAGAGCAATGAGGGCTCCTGACCTTGTAGGTGTGACACTGCTCTTGGGCAGACTGTGGAGAAAGGACCTTTGTAATGAGTAGGTAATAACTTCCATTAGCTTATCCCCAGGGCTTCAGTGACTATCCAGGTACCTTAGAGACAAATAGAAGGGTTCATTCAGCCTGGGTGGATCCTACTGCAACCCCATCTCAGGGATTCTGGAAGATCCCTAAAGAGTCAGGCACAACGGTGGAATGATAAGCTGCTCTGTTCAGAATAAATGGTCCACCTATGTCCTCAGATCAGATTCCTATCTAACTTGCACTAAGCAGAAGGAAACAAGAGCTCTTCTTAGTTTTTAGTTTACTTCACCTCTGAGTGGCAGAGCTTAGAGTTTTAGGATAGACAGGTCACCACGTGCTAAGAAAACCTGAGATAAAGGGGAAACCAGAAGTACAGGTGACATTGCTGCTCTTTGGTGGAAGACGCACCAAACCCTAGAAACCAAGTAATGTAGTATCTTGCTCCTCAGGCCCCTCCAAAATTGCTGGCTGCAGAACTGGAAATTGCAGTGGAAGACTGGCCATCAGTCTTCACAGATGGGATGCTGGAAGGCTGGAGAATGTTTTGCCTGGAGATATTTTTTGAAGGGAAAACACCAGGGAAGGTTTTGCAGACATGGCTGAGCACAGTTAATGACATTGTTAAATAAATACTCTGAGATACAGTAGAGAGAGTGGTGAGTGACTGTTTTCTAATGTCTTACCAAGGAAAAAAGAGAGGGGATTAATGGGCCAATGTGGAATTAGGTTGAACACCAGAAATCATATTTCTGAGAGCCATAGCACTGAAAGGTTGTAGTGTCTTAATTTTAAAAATACAAGAGAAAGGAATTTTTTTAAAGACAAAGTTCTGACTACTCTTTATTTGAGGGGGAGATTGTCCCTGGATTAATAGCTCCTGAATGATCAAGCTTGGATGCTGGGTTTAATGCTCAGGAATCAACTGGCTACCATGCTAAAAATTAATGTGCAGGGCCGGAGGGTTAGCTCAGTGGTTCCAGCGCCTGCCTCACAAGCGCAAGGACCTGAGTTCGATCCCCGGTTACCATATATAATGCTGGCCGTGGAGACTCACGCCCACCAACAATCAACACCGCATACCACAATGCCGGACGGACGTGGTGGCTCACGCCTATAATCCCAGCACTCGGGAGGCAGAGACAGGAGGATTGCTGAGTTTGCGGCGGCTTGCCTGGGCACCATAGTGAGCTCAGGGCCAGCCTGAACTACAACGCGAGACCCTGTCTCAAAAAAGCAAAAAAAAAAAAAAAAATTAATGTGCATACTGGAGTGTTTAGGGGTGGGGTGTCCCTATATTTTCATCAGTCTGACATAGATTAAAATAAATGCTTCAGATTGATGGATGGAAAACTAGATAAAGAAAAGGAGAGACAGGGCCGGAGGGTTAGCTCAGTGGTTCCGGCGCCTGCCTCGCAAGCAAGCGCAAGGTCCTGAGTTTGATCCCCGGTAACCACATACAATGCTGGGTGTGGAGACACGCCCACCAACAATCAACACCGCATACCACAATGCCGGACGTGGTGGCTCACGCCTGTCATCCCAGCACTCAGGAGGCAGAGACAGGAGGATTGCTGAGTTCGCAGCGGCTTGCCTGGGCACCATAGTGAGCTCAGGGCCAACCTGAACTATAAAGCGAGACCCTGTCTCAAAAAGCAAAAAAAAAAAGGAGAGACAGGTAGTAGAACAAAGCTAGAAAAATCTTTAAAAAATCACAGAATCTAGGTGGAGTAAGTGCAGAATTTCTCAGTTGGAGATTTTCCAAGTGAGATGGGAAGAAGGATCAATCCTTGATCCACCTGTGATGGCTTTGACTCCATGAGTTGGTGGTAATATCTAGGAATTTTTAAGCTCTGTAAGTGATTCTGGTAATGAGTGAAGTTTGGGTCTCGATGGAACAGACGTGTGTCCCTCCAACTCGAAGTTTCCCACCTTGAGTAAGGAGGCGAGGACTCTTCCTGCACCTCTGTCTGTGTGGTTCAGGGGGTCTCAGTGGGCTTCACACTGGCATCATCTGGGAAGCTTTAAAGTGCCCGGGTTCCTCGGAGTCACGGCCACAGCTTCTGCTTTGATTAACTTGGGCAGCAGCGTGGGGAATGAGACTTAAAGGTCTCCTGATGATTGTAAGATGCGGTGTCTGGTTTAATGCTGTGAAGTGAGTCTGAGAAATATTAAATTGTAGAAAGTGAGTTTCTGCACAGGAAGAGACGCTGCAGGCTATATCATGCCGGTATGCAGAGCCTTCCTGGTAACAATGGCTTTTCCAGTGATGACAAAAGGCCCAGATTCACCACCCTTTGATTCTCCTCCTGAGGAGACTGATTAACGATCGGCATTTATTGAATGTCAAGCATTTTACATTTATAAGATCATTCAGTTGTCCTGGTGAGCTGGAGAAGCAACTATTTTTTATCCTGCTTCACACAGGAGGAAATCTAGCTTGAATGACTTGCCCAAGGTGATATGACTAGGAAGCCTGGGATAGCAATTAGAAGTAGGTTTGTAGGGATTCAGAGCTGGAAATCTACAACCATTCTTTTGTTCTGTTGTCTTCATGATCCACTAAAGAGGTTAGAACAGTTCTACTCACGAGCCACATCTGGCCAGCTGTTTGTTTTTATGAAATCTTACTGCTCGTTCATGAACGCGTTGTTTATGGCTGCTTTCCCTCATAGTGGCACAGCTGAATCGCTGAATCATCACAGCAGAGATTGCATGGCACGTGGTGCCTAAAATATTCATTTTCTGGCCCTTGGTGGAAAGAGCTTGCCACCCCATGATGGATGGTTGAGGCAGCTGGCACAAAGCAAGGGTGCAATTCTTGGTCAAAGTCAGAGCAAGAGGAATCGCCCGTAGCGAGTGAACTTGAACCTCTGGTCACTGCTTGGACATTTTCATTTGATCTTATGGCCTGGGTTTCATTCATGGGTTACTTATTTCCTCTGCACGTATTTTATTTGATGCCAAAATTTCTGATCTGTTTTCTTAAGAGCCGGAGGTCTTGATCCCAAAGCCTGGGGCCATTGCACAGCCCTCAGTGCAGTGGGATGAGGGGGGCCGGCTGCCAGCTACCTTCCGCTCCGACGTCGTGGGGGGCCTGCATGGAAAAGCTCCAGCCTGGCTGCTCTGGGGAAGTGTCAGCAGCAAGGGGCTTCCGCACCATCCCATCAGCCATCCACTCCACAGAGAAGCCCTGTCCCGAGGTCAGGAGGGAAGAGAAGGGGAAGGAAATGCCAGTCAATCCACCAAAACCCCACCCTCCGGAGGCTTCCAGGCCAAGAGTTGAGCTGAGCATCTTTGACCCACCCCCAGGGGCTAGGGAAGGGCAAGCTGGAAGTGTATTTGGGAATGATTCTGGGTTTCCTGTTTGGTTTCTCTCTAGGCGTTCTGGAATATGCTCACTTCTACTACATGTGTACTCACGTAAGTTGTACTCCTCCTGTCTCTCAGTTGTTTTGTGTTTGTTTTTTATTTTGCTACTTTTCCTGCTCTAGGGCTGGTGGATGTTTTGGGGTCCCCACCCCAGGAACTGGTTAGCTGGCATGGCAAAGCAACAGAGCTCGTTCTCAGCCTTGTCCTGAAAATGCATAGAAAGGAGAGCTGAGGGTTAGGGAGAAGCTGGCTACCCTGCCTGGGTTCCTGGGGTGTAGCTGTCATTGTGGTGAGGAGATTCTGTCCCCAGACACATAGAATGATAAAGGCATGAAGATCTGTTGAGGTGAACCAGCACTTATTTAATATTTACTGTCTGTGTGGGATACAGAGGCAGGAGAGAGAGAGAGAGAGAGAGAGAGAGGGAAGGTGTGGAGAGAGAGAGGGAGAGAGAGAGAGATGCAGAAACAGGCCTATGTGGAGAGGGAGACAAGGGGTGCCAAGTGGTCAAGAATCCCCTGGCTCAGCTTTCTCTTCCAAGCACCATAGAGTCTTAGTCTTCCAAAATGTCAAAGGCTTCTTTCACTCACAGAAATGGAAAAAGTAAACCCAGCCATCCCCTCCAAGCCCCTTACATGCGGCCCCATCATTCCCTGGCTGGACTGGGCTTTTGGGAAGGCGCCCTGTGCTCCTTGGGACGCAAGGCGTAGCCTCCCTGGTACTGGCCTGCTGATACATAGGGCAGAGCCTGCACCCTGGGAGGACAGAGGGCCTCTGTCCTCTTCCCCTTAGGTGGGCATCTCAATTCCTCCAAGAGGAGCAGAGAGAGCTCCCCTTGTCAGCACTTTCCAATATTCTACTCTCTGGTCCTCCTGGGCCACCTTGAAGGAGACCAGATGTGCTTCCTGTAGGGCCCTTTCTCCTCTCCATTCAGACTGCAGCTAAATGAAGCCCCTAAAGGAGTCCTGGCGGGGCCCAGGGCTGGGGCTGCAGCTGGGGAATCATGTAGGGGATGGACAAGACAGACAGAAGTCCTCCCTGTTTCCCCTGTTCCCTGGCAGTGGCTTGCACCTGCTGATGTGGGACCCCCAAGCTGGGGATTTGTTTAGTAAAGTTGGGGCTGCAGCTCACGCTGTCCTGTGTGCTTCTGTGTCTTCTAAACACCCCTTCCTTCCTTGGTCTGGCTTCCTGTGTTACTCTGCCTTTGTCCCTGGGTCTCAAACTGGGTTGGGAGGTTGTAACCCCTCTGTCACCTCCTGTCCTTTTCTCTCCTACCCTCTCTCAGCCATTGGCCCAAAAATGAACGGATTAAAAATGCTGCAAGATGCCACCATGTTGATGTTTTCCATTTGTGCATGAACCTGGCACCTGAAGGTCTTGAGGAGTTGATGAAGCCGGGTCTGACTTCGCGCCCTCTGAACCCAGGGGAGGACAGACAAATAAACAGAGGGCAAAGGGAAAAGCAAACACTGAGTCAGAGTGCCCATCTGACCGGAGCACACCAGGGCCTCTGCACCTCCAGGCTCTCAACGCTTCTGCAGACAAGGACAGGAGGGAGCCTTGCTTGGTGGGCTGGGCTCTGTGTGGTGGGTGCCAAGAAATCACCTGAATGCACCAGGTTCCCCAGAAATGCAAAGATCTCAGGAATAAATAGATTTCTTGTTGCTCTTTAACCCAGTGCCTTAGTTTCTCAGAATTGTCCATCTGTATAGCGTGGGTCCTGTTTAGTGTCTGTCCCAACCCTTGTATAGAAGAATATTAGGTTTTATCATTTTGCCAAGCAAAGAATCCTTTTGAAATGCCTCCCAGTATATTTTTGGGGGAAGTTTATATACACATATGTATATGTAGGTGTGTGCACATACTTTTGGCACATGTAATGTATTGGTAGAGTGACCAACTCACCTGGTTCTCCCAGGACTGTCTGGATTTTAAAACTCCCTGCACACACCTGTAATCCTGGCAGCTTGGGAGACGGCAGCAGGAGGATGGCAGGTTGCAATCTAGCCTGGGCAGCTTAGTGAAAGTCTGCCTCAAAATAAAAAATGGAAAGGGTATGGGATGTAGCTCAGTGGGAGAGCACCCTGGGTTCAGTACCCAGCACTGCAAAGCAAAAACAATGACAAAAACACCCTGAAACTTGTCCTGGGAAGCCCTTCAGACCAGGCCAGTGACCCTAGAGCGAGGCATGTCAGGCAGATCCTCAGGATGATACTGTAAGTTCGATGATAATTTTATAGAGACCACAACAGACCTTTTGAGTAATCTGCCAAGGTTCCAGTCATCTCCCTGCTGTGTCCAAGCCCTGTGGAGGTGGTAGCAGAGGAAACAGGACTGGGGAAATGGGATTTTGCCAAGCCATCCCCTCAAACCACACACAATCCAAGGTGCTCCCTCTCCCCTGAGGTTTCCAAACAGGTTCTCTGGCCTGCCTGCTGGGCCTGCATGCACCAGGAGCAGACAAGCAGAAAGACCAAGAGGTAATTACTGTTTTCTCCTTTGCAGACCTTAGAGTTCTGCCAAACTGGGATTCTCATTCTGTAGGGACCTAATCCTGGGCTGGTACCTGGAGGTGTCCCAGGGACAGACGCCAGCTTGCTCATTATCATGGGCCTGCTTCCAAATGTTGTCCCTCCCCAGATTTTCACCCTTTCTGGTGGTTCACACGGACCTGTGCCTTCAGGTCAATGGCTTTGAGGTCTTCTAGGAGAAGGGGTGCTTGTGCTGTACCTGGGTCTCCTAGAGGAATCACTGGAGTTGAACAGATAGGAAGCCAGACCATTCTGGCCACAAAGCTGTGGGATAAAGTTCCCTCTGAAGTTTCCTACTCTCAAAAGAGAGGAACAGCAGAAACCCAGGGGTCTTATAGCCCCCAGTAGGACAGAGGGCCATTTCCCCAGTGTTTCGTGTGCTAAGCAGTAAGTGATAGTTATATGAAAGAGGAAAGTCAGCTGGAATCAGCTTCCAGATGAGTGTCTCAAGTCACAGTGTCCCATCTTGAGGGGAAGCATCTATTGATCTTGCTTGTGCAGCTAGGATGATTGCCCAGCATCCCTGGTCCCAGCCCCACTCTGTCCCCCATCCTGTTCCCATTGAAATAATCACAGGGTAGGCCTGGCCTGGTTGCGTTGCCATGACAACCGCACTAATGTCTTTTAATCCCAGTGTTCCTTCCTAAGGGACCTCCCCAGCCCTTACTCCCCCCTGCAATGTGTTTTAATTGTAATAACTCCTGGGTATGGGGGGGTAATGACCGTGTGTGGGGAGCTGGTGTTGGCCTGACTCCATCCCCAAACTTGCTTGCCCAGCGGCGCCAGGCAGCCCTCCACCCCCCAGCAGGAGTCCTCCAGGAACCCAGGGCAGACTGGCCAGGATCTGCTGAGGGTTCTGTGGCCTCCGGGCTAATGAACGCACACAGAGGGTGCAGCGCTTGCCTCTGGGAGGTTTATGTTCCGAGGATGCTTTCTGGCACGCCGCCCCTCACCCCATCTTCATGCTTACCTGTAACCAAGTCCACGCACCATTACCCTCCAGGCCCCAGGCAGCCATGCTGCTGCTGCTTTGGGGATATACCTTCCTTCCCTTGTGGCCCTGGGCACAGACCCTCACTGGAGAGGCAGATGTCTGCTCTCCACGTTAAAGGCAGATGTCTGCTCTCCACGTTAAAGGCAGACCAGGCTTTAGGTCCACGGAAATCTTTGTGCTCCTAACAGGACGGTGTTGACAAAACTGTGTCACTAGTCAAATAATGTTCTTAGGCTTTTTTAAAGAGTCAAAATAATGTAGACATCTAGTCAATTTTTAAAAAGCTTTAAGGGCATTTGTCCGTCATCTCCTGCATGCCATGTGCACGTAACTCCAGAGGCCCACACGTGATCTGGAAATGGGCTCTGCGGAGCTACTCTGGGGAGTTCTGGCTGCCAGAGGTCTTGCTCTTGGGCAGATGCTGGGTCTGCCTGCCTCGCCGACTGCCATCTCCCTAGCAAAGGTCCTGGGCATCCCAGTCCCACAGAGCTTCCCCAGGGGACGGGAACAGTGCCTATTTGTGCTGCCTGATACACTGTGAAGCCCCCAGCCTCATGCCATACTGAGCCATGAGGCTTATATCGAGAAAGGAAATCTTAAATTGTATTTAATGTTTATTTGTATAAATTTGGATAGCTGCATGTAGCATGGTGGACAACACAGGAAGTTCCCCTGGTTGAGGCAAGTCCAGACTTCACTCCGTTGGGAAGAAGTCACTGACAACTTCCAGGTCACCATATACCATGAATCTGTTGCCCGGACCTTCTCCTCCCACGAACCCCACACTGCAGAGACCCATCTGCTTTGTCCTTTGCACACAGTGCTGCATCCCGTGGTTTCTGTGGACCTACAACTGGACCCCAAAGGGCAAGCATAAGATCCAAGGGCCTGTCACAGAAGTAAGAACCTAACTTCCGACCAAAACCTGCAGCCTCTGTGTAGCCCTTTGGGGAGCCAGTTGCATTCAAAGATGCACCGGAAGCTCCAGCACAGCCAGCTGCCTCATCAGATGCTGCCTTTGGACAGCGACCAGCCTCCGAACAGCACCAGGAGACAGTTTCTGGTTGACACAGCAGAACTGCAGAAGCTCTCCGTCCACATCTGCTCCTATCAAAGCCTCCCAGGCTGGCTTTCCCCATCGCACGCTGAAACATTAGATGTTCAGTTGGGAGTCCAACAGCGAAATATTTCTGAAATTGTGTGTGCATTTTTTTCTCCTAATTTAATGTGCCAGACAAGCCTCCCTGTAATTAAAACCAGAAATAAGGACCAGACTTAGACAGAGATTTGAAGGCTGTAAATTCTAGGACAGGTTTATGTAAAGCAATTAAAAAGGGAGTTAAAAATTGTTAAAAAATTAAACACTAATTACTTTTTTTTTCTCCTTTCATTTCTGCTGAGCTGTTTGGCCAGGGAGCTTGAAGAAAGATATAAAAAAAAAAAAAAAGAGAAAGTTTTGCCTCGTTGCTGTAAATCATGTTCAACCAATTCTCTGCATTTTGCAGCTGAATCCATCTGCTGTCAATTAGCCTAAATCATGCCTTTTCAATTAGAGTGGCTTAGGGAAGTCTGGTAGCAAAGTGTGTGTGTATGTGTGTGTGTGTGTGTGTGTGTGTGTGTGTGTGTATACATGTGTACATGAGGAGGGAACCAGTAAAGTGGGAAAGGGGAATGGGGGAAAGTTGAAATCAGATTTCAGGCTATGAGGTGGAAATATCTTTTAAAAGGTGTGATCCACATTAGTGTTTTCCATATAAAATGAGGTATTATTTGCCATTCTGTGGAGAGCAGTGAAGGAGAAGGCAAAATCAGGGAGGGAGCTTTGAAGGCTGGAGGTAAATTTCTTCTGAGCACCCAGCTTCCCCCAAACTTGCTGCTTCCATGGTGCCAATGAGCTCTGGCTGGGGCTGCCAGGTGGGTTACTCCAAGGATGAGTGGGACAGTGGCTTTAGGGTGCATGGGGGGCATGTTGTCCTTTCTTGGAGGGACAATAGGGTAAATACTGGAATGGAATGACCTTCACGGATTCTGTGTTGTGATTGAGGACCGTATGGAATGAATGAGGGGAAGGTGCTACTGTCTTTCAACACCCGAGAGGGTCAAGTCTCTGGACACCTCAGGTGGGGGGGGGGGGTTGTGTCTGACTCTTTTTTCTAAAGGTCTTCTGGGCCAGATGGGCTCTGTCTATCGTGGTGTGACCTGGGAGAAGACCAGATGAAGAATGGTTCACCCAGGGGCCAGAGTGATTTTTCCCAGGGCAGGAGTATTTGTGTTTTTGGTCTTGGGCTCACCCCCGCGTGATTGGTGTTGCCTTTAGCTTCCCAGCTAGTGTTAGTCTCAGGTGTCTCGGTTCTTGACACTCTGCCCAGCTCATCAGGCAGGCGACACCTAAGAGACAGCTGAGGTTGATGGTACTAGTCTGGTGCTTTTGTTTGGCTTCATTTGGCTTCTTGTCCTTTGTGGAAGAAAAATGACTTTGGCTTTATCCACCTTGAATGGAGGCGTTTGTTCCCCATATTCCTTCACAGTGGGAGAGGAGTGGGGAGGCCGCTAATGCCTGTGGACTTTCCACCTTTCTCTCTCTGCTTCCCAGATGTATCAGACCACTGTGCACAACCACCTTGGGCATCAGCCACCTTCCTGAAAACCTGTGCTTAGTTTGGGATCTAGACTTGGGAATTTGGTAAAGGCAGGGCTATTGTTGTGATCTGGATTGTAGAGATTCAGCCTGATGTTGAGATTAAAGACAGTGGCAATAAATAGCTACAATTTATGGAATCCTTACGATATCCAAGCATCAGCCTGCATATTTTATACAGGTAGCCCATTTCAATCACTTTCCTGAAGATACATGGCTCGCAAGGCCATAGGCAAGACTTGAGCAGGGCTGTGTACTCTGGAGACTCACAGAGTGCTGCTCTGATGGCGAAGAGCCCCTGGGATTGTCCATGCCATCAGCAGCTGTGCATCCACAGTGGGGTTTGGAAGAGGGTCCTGGTGAGGTGAAGCCACTCAAAACTCTTCTGTGATTGTCTTGGATGGTGTGATGCTCTACAGGCTTTAGAGCGTGTCCCAGCCAAGCCACCTGCTGTGTGTGCAGCGGTCATCCTGGCCCATCTGAAAATGGGGTTCAGCTCAGCTTCCCTGGAAGGCTGGTGCTTCATGGATGCTGTATATGGCCAGCGTGGAAAAGACACTCAGCACTGGCTTCTGTGCCTTCCTTCCTAGTGGCCTGGCTCTGCGAAGTTTGACATCGTTTCTAGCTCTTGGTCTGTGATTTCCTGCATGATTCAGTCACAGATCTCTTTCCAAGTGATTCACCCTAAATGGGGCCTGGATGGGATGTCATCTGCAGAGCAGGCCACCACCCCTACGGGGGGGCCAGGGCCATGTCGAGCTCTCGCCTTTCAGGGAGAAGTCACCTCTGGCTCCCAAGGGACCCTGCCCTGGGTGGCACCTAGAAGGTGAGGTAAAGCCAGCCCAGCACCTGCTCTCTGTCCACAGACCCGTCAGGTTTCCTGGTTCTCTGCTGGTCTCCCAGAGGAGGGAGAATTTGCGTGGCTTTGCTCCAGAACAGCCCAGCCACCCACTGAATAGGATGTCCCCACATTGAGCCCCTTTAATCTACGTGCAGTGAGCCAGGAGCAGGCTCTGTGCCTTCCTTGTGCCAGACACCAGAGCTCCAGCTGTCTCTAAGGGCAGGGGTGATTGCTGCCTGGATCTCGGGGGCTGGTAGGAGGTGGGAGACACTGCCTGGGTAGAGGCTTGAGCTGGCTGCACCAAAGTGCCAGGGGAGGTCCTCTCTGTGCCTGAGCCCACTGTGGGAAGAGCATGGGTGAAGGCTGGAGGGAGCAGTGGGGAGGTCCTTTGCTGCCCTCCTCCAGTGGGCCTCGAGAATGTGGCTGAGTAGAACTGACTGCGCTGCTCAACTTGGCCCTGGCTCTGGGTCCCCACTTCTGGTTCCTGTCCTCCCCAGTCCTTGCCCTTAGGATAACCTACAAAGTTTTTCTGCCCTGGGAGGACAGTGGAGCAGAGAAGTGTTGGAGTCACATGAAGCAGTGGCTGATATGGTGCTGGGTGACCACAGGCAGTTTCTCCAGGCCTCAGGATCTTGCTCTGTAAAGTGTGGCAAAGCCTACTTCTCAGTGTAACTCTGATTTGCTGCAGTAATGAATGGAAAGGCTGCAGTCTGGGTGCATGGGTCAGCTTCAGGTAAGGATAGACCTTGTCTTATCTTCCACACACCCCCTTCTCCCCAGTAAGCAATTTTGTGCTTTGTGTCCACCTACCCCAGGGCTGTCACAGAGTTGCCTTTGTTAGACTCCATTCCATGGGACCCTGTGGGCCGGGACACATGCTGCATCTCCCTCCTCCCTAGTGGAAGCCTGGCAGGGAGCTGCCAGCCCACTCCTTGGCCAACAGTCCCAGGCTGGGGTTCACACTCAGACTCATGCCACTGGCTGCTGCTCCTGGCAGTCAGCTGGGCTGGAAGGTGGCCTCCACCCTGTGTGTAGGGGTGTTGCCTGGGCTCAGCTCAGCCTTAATGTGGCTGTGGGAAGGAGCTTAGATTGAAGGCAACAGTGCTGGCCTTGAGCTTTTTGCCATCTCATCACCTGGAAGGTGCCAAGCCAAATGGCTACCTCACTCTCTGGAGACCTGAAGGGCTGCCCTGTGGCACTGGCTGGTCCCAGTCCCCCTGTCTGCTGAGGTCCACCCTTTCTCCTCCACAGTGCCTTGGCCAAACAGAACTGTCTCTCGGATGTGTTGTGTTGGGCCCCCTGCTTCTAAAGAAACCTGCCACTGCCACAAAGAAAAGGAGGTGCTGAGGTGCTGGAGAGACCCTCATCATAGCCCTGGGGACTGCAACCACTGGCATGCACTGGGGCAAGAATTTCTAAGTGGGTCATCTGGGCATGGGGGCCCAGCAGAGCCCAAGCTGGAAAGGGAACAGGAGTTGGGTTTTGCCTCAGTCTCCCCAGTGGAGGGAGAGACTAGTTCTGGGCCTGGATAGAAAGTGATCTCCCTCAGAACGGCATGGTGGGAGGGATGCCCAGGGTGGCTAAGTTAAACTCTTATGATTCCAGCCTGGGATATACGAATTCATGGTTTATAATTCACCCTGTGCTTTCTTCCATCATATGGATCCATTTGAATAGTAACTGTTTCCTCCAACATCTGATGTGACAGACCCTGCATCCCTGTGCACAGGCTGTGGGTCAGGTGCCTGATGTGGCCTGGAGGGGGGGCAGTAGATGCATGTTGATTGGGTAAGTGGAAGAGGCCAAGGTGAGAGGTCACTTCAGTGGGCATGACAGGGTTTTTGGCTTGGTTGGTTTTTGGTACTGGAGCTTAAGACCAAGGCTTTGATGCTGAGCTACTTCCCAACCCTTTTTTAATTTTGAAACAGGGTTTCACCATGATGCTAAGTTTGCTAGCCTCCTGCCTCAGTCTCCCAGAGTTCAGGAATTACAGACATTCCCCACCATACCCAACTACAGTAGGGTTTTAGAGACAAGCCAGATTCCCTGAGTGTTCTTGAGATATTCAAGGTCTGGCAGAGATGCTTGTGTGTGCCGTATGGAGAAGTCTTACCTGCAGTGGGATCTGGAAAGTGACGGGACCAAAGAATCCAGCTTTCAGTGATGTAGTAGCTGCTGCCATTCAAAGGGGTCCTAAAAGGACAGGTGGTCTGAAGCCATGAGGCAGCATAAAAGCTCAGCTTCTAAGACAGGTAGAGAACAAACTTAGTGTGGCCAGGGAGCTGCTGCACGAACCTGCAGGCCCCAGCTCGGGAGAGCAGGAGAGGTGGGGTGGGAGGGGAGCATGGCCCGCGTGGCCACGCCTGCCAGCGCAACTAGTTGTGAGTTAGGCTCTATCTACATTAATGGGCAAGAATGAGAAGAGCGGTTCAGCTTCCCAGGACGTTGCCTGGGAGTCAGAACCCTGAGTAACACAGGGCCTGTCTCAGTTACCTTTCTCACTGCTGACACAAGATGCCTGACACCCAAAGTTAAGAGGAGAAAGCTCACAGTTTGTGGAGGTTTTAGTCCATAGATGGCTGGCTCCAAGGCAGAGTGGTACGGCACTGGGTCATGGCAGAGGAGAAGTGGTCCACGGCAAGGCAGGCAGGAAGCAGCAGAAGCAAACCTGCTTTCTTTCTGTCCCTTAATACTGTGTTCCATCATGCTACAAGCCTATTTATTGGTGCCACGCAAATCCAGGGCAGAACCCGTTATCCACTGTTAATCCCGGTATCACTCCCTTAATCCACATTCACACTCACTGGTCCAACCACCTTTGAAACGCCCCACCTAGGACCGCATGAGGCTTTGGGAGGACATTTAGATGCAGCCATAACAGGGCTCTCTGCCAGCAGGCCCAGGTCCATCCTTGGGGTTGACGGATTTGTGCCAAACTGTCTCAGGAGCCTCAGTCCACACTACAGAGCCATCCATAGTAGTCAAAACAGGATGACACTTGAGTGTGGAGTCCCAGGGCCTTGGAGGGCTTCACATCTGCATTGCCATGTGGCTTTGGAGCAGTGCCTCAACTTCTCTAAGGCTCCCTTGCTTATGTCCTGGAAGAACTCTGCAGCTCCCAGCGGGAGGAGGACAGATGGGACCTATATGAACTATCTTCCCTGATACGCTAGAAACATCAGGTGCTGCTGGAATTTTGGTTCAAGTGATTCTTAGCAGGGCTTACAGGAGTTTGATCCTGCTGTTCCTGTTCCCTGCTTTTGTTGCATTCTTTGGAGCTTTCTTTAAATCAAGAATTTGGTTTTGTTTGTTTGTTTTGGCTCCTGATAGAGACAAGAGGCCTTGTGAGGGGTAAGGAGTCTTCTGAAAGTCAGGCCAATGCCTAGGCCTCCTGGTGACCAGCAGTGCTACATGGGATTTTTCTACAGAAAGTAGGTGGACGTGAGGTTTGGTCGACTTCTGTACCATTGACCCTTCTGACTCCTTTGGGAAAAGCCTAATCCCTGTCCCCAGGGGTGATCTGATCCTTGTGAGCTGGGCCAAGTTACTGTTGAACTTGTGACAGAGTCCAGTTCCTAGTGGGCCCCAACCTGGACCCAAATACAGATTTAAATCATTACGAAATTGCACATAAGCCAGTATCGCTCTCTCCCCAGGGCTCTCTGACTTACCCAAGTCCTTAATTGTAGAGTAATGTCAACTATAAAGAAATATGGCTTTCTATCGTTTCCTTGAGTGTACACTATGGGGGAAGATATGGAAGATTGGTGAGTAAATATATAAAAATTAAAAGAACAAGGGGTCTATGTCTCATCACAGGAAGGGAGAACTATACACTTGGATGCTATGATCTATAGTGTGGCAGAGGGTTTACAGGCAAGGCTCTGGAACCCGTGGGAAATGTCAGAAATCAGAATCCTTAAACTGTTTTATTTTCAGAGGCTCTGCCCTTCATCCTATCAAAAGCATTACCATGTACCCACACCCCACATTAAATATAATCTTATGGGGGGAAAACAGAATGAGGGGATCTTTGTGATTTTCATCACTTTGATGTTTAAGGGAAAAAAAGACCTATCCCTGTGATTTAAACTGCATTACATTCATTAATAATAGTCTGAGCATTGACTCCAAGGATACTGGCTGGTTGACAGTGTTATTTTGTAAATAGTTAACTTATCACTTGGTACAATAGGTTTGTAGTTCCCCACGTTTTGGAGCCAATACTTGTTTTTTTTTTTTTTTTTTTTTTTTAAGATTTCAAATGCTTTCACGGCCCCTTAGAGCCTTCACACTGCACTTTCCATCTGTACCCTCTTAGAGGTCTTGCTGGAAGCAGAGGCCTGATTTTCTCGGTTTGTATGGATTCAGTGTTCACTGTGACTTTTTAAACCTCATTTTCCCCATCTGTAAATGGGGCTGGTTTGCTCTCATTGGTTCCTATGATCTTTGGAAAGATTAGCTGAAATAATGGATGAAAACACATAATCCAAGGCCTGACTCTGCATAAAATCCAGGGCAGAACCCCTGTTGTCCACACTGTTAATCCTAGTATCTGATTAAATACATTAGCATTAATAAATCAAATTTAAAAAGACACATGATTCTGGAGTTTGAAAAATATTTACTTGTATTTGCATGTCTTTCCCCTATACTGCAAGCTCAGATTTAAATATATGTAGTAATTAGCAAGGATTTCATGCATTGAGAATTCAGAATAGTTTCCTTATGTCTTAGGCTCCCCTCTGGATGTTCTGTGATAAAAGTGCTGAAGGAATTAATGCTGTAAAAGTATTTGATGAGAGAGGGAGGTCTGGGGTCTACTTGAGAGAACAAGCTTCTCAAGCCCTTAGAAACATCAACTTGGAAGCAATTAGTGTGTTAATTAGGGCACATTCTTATCAGATCTTCAGATTCTCCTCTTGCCAGGGCTCCTTGCAGAGCTGTTTAAACTTGGAAAAAATACAAGTGGTGACCTCAGGGGTGTGTGGGGGAGGTGGGGCTTGCAAGCTGTCCCAAGAGTCTCCAAGGAGCCTGAGCACAAGATGAATAGGAGCACGCACCTGACCTGAGTCACACTTGAACAACTCACCCGCTAGTTTACCCAGCATCTTACTTGGGAATCCTCTTCCTTGTCTTTCTCATTGGAAGGGTGAAGGATCAATGTTGGGGAAGACCATGAGTTGAAAAATATATGGCCATTTCACAGAAGGTACCAAGAGCCAAAGGATGACCCTTCAGCAGGGCCAGTTTTGGGGTCAAGGCTGTGTGTCTGGGTGTGCTGAGCTCTCAGTGTATTCATGATGGTGTGGAAAGCTGGGGGTTTGGGACACTTCATTGAAGGCTGGGGTCTGTTAGTAATAAACTGTGGTACTTCAGTCACTCTGAGTATGGATTAGCTAGGGTTTACAGCATATTGAATTCAATAAGAATGATAGAGTGGAGAAATTAGATAGTTTCAAAGAGCAAGAACTAAATGAATGAGGTTCTATTTGACTTTATTATCTGGTTAAAAGAGTAAATGCAAACTGGGTAATGGTCTCACTCGGCAGATGCCCAGATGGTTCAGCAAGCATACCCAAAGTATCAATCAAAGGTTTGTTTCAAGCTGTACTTGTGCTGTGGGCTTCCATCATGCTCTCAGCTCACCTCAGTGACTTGACTGCAGATCGAGAGAGGCTAAAGATGGCACCAGCTTAGGAGCAAAGCCAAGATGATGAATGGAAGCATGAGGGTCCTTGATAATCTCTATAGACCCCAGGGCTCAGCCAAACCCAACAAGATGGAAGACTTTCAACTCTTGCTGTGCAATTTCATGTGGTTTCACATTTAGAAGCATAAGAACTAGATGCGAAAGCCCTTCATTGGCAGCAGTTCACATGAAAGAGATCTAGAGGCTTTTGTTGACCACAAGCATAATATGATCCGACCATGTAACTGTTGTTGCTAAAAACACTAAAATACTGGTAGGCTGCCTCACTAGTCAGATGACATCCAGATTCAGGGAGGTGACATAGCAGGGTCTTCTGGCCTGAGCAGGTCACACCTAGAGGAACTGATTAGCCCTGAGCCTCACATTTGAAGAGGGAAGGAATGACCACTAGGGATGTGAGATGAAGGGACAAGTGATTAATGCTGTAATGGAGGTCAGCAAGATGCCCAGCATCTCATTACCTCTTCCTTGGCACCCTGGAAATTGATTTTCCCCCACCTGCCTTGTTGGACCTCTGGGGCCCGTGTGACCTTCTGGCTGATGGGGTACGGGCAGAGCTAAACCACTCCTCTTCTCATCCTGTCCTGTAAAGTGTCCTCATGATGCTCTGTCTTGCTCTTTTTCTTGCTTATCTGGAGGTATGACAGGACAGCATCCAATGAGCTGGGCACCAGATATTATTTGGAAGTTCAGCTGGAGTCTCCCTGTTGAATATTGAATTGTGGGAACAAACAATAAATCATGTGTTAAACCATGGAGATTTGGGGAATGTTTGTTACAGCAGCAATGACCCTGAATACTCACACTGAGTTGAAGACAAGGGTCAAAGGGAGGAAGGATGGTTATGTGCTAATAATATGTGTAAAGGATAATCCACGGAGACAGACCTGGTTCTCACAACTATGGGGAACTTGTGAGGATGGAAGGTGTTTTGATCTTCTTGGAGATTCCCAGGAAATGGCTAACTTCTGCACAATGACAACACTCTCCCTCACTGAATACTCTTTCCAGGCTGTTTGTTGGCTGTTTGCTTTACTTTTTTAGGCGGGGAGGGGGGTATCTAATCACAGATCCTTTGCTTGTTAGTTAAGCGACATTGAGAAAGTCAATTGACCATCCAGGCTCTGTATCTGTATCTGTAAACAGAGAGTGACACTAGAATCTGCTTGAGTCTTTGACAGTTAATCAAGTTGATCTTATGAGTTACAGGGTGGGTTGCTGGCTTTTCAGTTTTTCTTTTCCTTTTTTTTTTTTTTTTGTCCTGAGGAACTATCCTCAAGAAGTTGATACTGGTGTCTTTGGAAGGCCAGGCCAATTCAGCTCTGTGTAAATGAAGAAGAGATGAGACTTAGGTTTTTCTATAAAGCTAAAGGTGAGCCCAGTTTGTCCTTCAGTGTGAGACTATGGGTGGGGGCTATGATAGCCGGAGGGCGGCAGAAGAGGCTAGATGTTCAAGGGTAGAGCTGGAACCCAAGAGAGAAACAGTATCTTATAGAGGGAGAAACGCTCTCCCTGGCTGAAGTATCAGGAACCTGAGATTGAGCCCCCAGTGGGGGCCCATCTCTGAGCAGTTGGACTACCCTAGTGTTTTAGGGGCCATATGAGCCTAAGTTTGGAGAAAATGTCCAGGGAGCTGCTTTTAAAAGCAGGTAGGACCTGGGTGTGTGGTGGCACACAGCTGTAATCCAGCTACTAGGGAGGCTGAAGCAGGAGGATCACTAGTGGGAGGCCAGGCTGGGACAGTTAGAGAATCTCTGACTCAAAATAAAGTAATAAGGGGTGAGAATGTAGAGCTCTGGGCTCATTCATTTCCAGTACCTCAAGAGAAAATAGAGGGTGGGAATTGTCTGCCTCTGGGGAGGTCAGGATGTGTAGGGACACTATCTTGCTGGTGTCAGGAGTGCCACATTTCCAGGTAATGCCACTTCATCAATGCTATTGGCACTTGGGGACCCTCTCTGCATTTCACTTTTCCCCTCTGAAAATGGGAAGAATGATACAACAGACCAGGCTATGATTATGAGACACTTCTGACAACTTATTTATGCCACCTCAAAGTAAACTCATTAGCTTGGTTTTAGCAAGGAAAGAACTTTCTAACCTTTCAAATAGCCCCAAGCTGTTTTATGAGGCAAAGGCACCTGGGAACAAGAAGTAAAGAGAAGTAGTCAAGGATGCAGGAGATAGTCTATAGGCTAAGTGTGGTGGCCTATGCCCGTAATCTCAGCACTCTGGGAGGCTGAGTCAGGAGGATTGCTAGTTGGAGCCTAGCCTAGGCAGTTGAGCAACTTAGTGTTACCCTGTCTCACAGCAAAAATTTTAAAAGGGTTGCACTTGGGCCGGAGGGTTAGCTCAATGGTTCCGGTGCCTGCCTCACAAGCACAAGGTCCTGAGTTCAATCCCTGGTAACCACATGCAATGCTGGGTGTGGAGACTCACGCCCACCAGCAATCAATACCACATACCACAGTGCCGGGCGTGGTGGCTCACGCCTGTAATCCCAGCACTGGGGAGGCAAAGACAGGAGGATTGCTGAGTTCGAGGCTTACCTGGACTACATAGTGAGTTCAGAGCCAGCCTGAACTACAAAGCGAGACCTTGTCTCAAAAAAGGACAAAAAAAAAAAGGGTTGCACTCTCTGGGTTTTTGCAGCTTTCACTGCAAGTGGGACTACACCCACCTCCCCTCGACCAGCGGGGTGGGTGGGGGAGGAGGGGGAAAGCACAGAAACCTCACATCATAACTCAGGGTGGGTGGGGAGTTTCCCCACACAGTAGAGGCAGATCATAGAGCGCGTGTGCCAAGGAAGAGAGAATACGCCTTTTCTTTGCTTCTCCCCCCCCCAGCTTTCCCAATAAAATAATTGAAGCGGGATTTCCAGAGACCACCAGCCCACTGCCCTGGTTGTTCTTTGGGAAGCACATGAGCAGGGCTCGGGATGGAGAGTGGCTGCCTGAGGAAGGCTTCGGGATCTGCAGAGGAGCCAGGCAGGGCCCTGCGGACTTCTCACCACCAGATGACATGTGACGCAGCTCGTCCCTTGCCTCTAGGGCTGCAGCCGGCTGTGTTCTTCCGACATGTGTTTGATATTATCGCTGTTTTTACAGTAATAACTGTGGTCATGAAAGGGACTAAAATTAATTAAAATGCAGCACTCTGCCACATTTTACATTATTATCATAGGAATGCCTGGCTGGGGAAGGCTTCCTTGGGGGGAGCGGTCATCTCATCCACGTCCTTGTCTCTACCTGGGTCTGGACCTCATTTGGCCCTCTGAGTCAGCTTAGCAGATTGCCAGTGAGGGAGAATCTACCATCCTAGAGCTTAAACATACTTTTTTTTTTTTTTTCAGACAGGGTCTCACTTTGTAGTTCAGCCTGGCCCTGAGCTCACCATATAGTCCAGCCAAGCCTCAAACTCAGCAATCTTCCTGCCCTTGCCTCCTGAGTGCTGGGATTATAGGCATGAGCCACCGTGCCCAGCACTGTGGTATGTGGGTGGTACTGATGGCTGGTGGGTGTGAGTCACCATGCCCGGTATTGTTGTTTGTGGTTACTGGGGCTCAAACTCAGAACCTTGTGCTTGCTAAGCAGGTGCCGGAACCACTGAGCTAAATCTCCAGCCTTTAAACATAGAACTTCAGAACTATCCAAGAAAGCCCGAGCTGTTTGTATTTATCAAACTCTGGTTCAGAGGCGAGCAGTTTGGCTCTTGCTTTAGGCCAAGGTCCTCAAACTCAGCTCGCACTACTGACTTGTGGGGCCAGAGTGTTCTGCATACTGGGTGCTCTTCTATGTGGTGTAGGGTGGATAGCAGCATCCCTGGCCTCTATCCACTAAATGCTAACTCTGGGATGCTGAGGCAGAAAAATCACAAGCTTGGGCAACTTAGAGAATTAGTGAGACCCTGTCTCAGAAACTATATATTCATGTGCCAGTAGCATTCCTGCCGGTGCCACAGCCCAACCTACAAAAAGAAAAAAAAAAAAAAACATTCTCAGCCATTGCCAGGTATCCCCCAGGGACAAAATCACCTCCACTGAAAATCACTGGCTTAGGGAGAAGCTCTTTAGTGTCCTGTCCACCTCCCTGTCCTTGCTCCAGGGAGACATTCAGGCTGTAATGACAGGCAAGTGTATCACCCTCCCTCATGAGCAAGGGAATAAGTGACTGGCTGTGAATAACATCCTGAAGTTTACGAATGACTCACTTTTTAAAACAAACTAAAGCAGGTACAAACTTAGCAACATCCCTTTCGTTCCTGTGTCCCAGTGTATTTTTTTCCAAGTGGCCAGAAGGGACCATTGCTGCCACCCTGTATCATGTAGGTCACAGGCACCTTGGCTGATGGAGCACGAGCAGTGTACTGATTGCCAGGTTTGGTGCTTTGTCGCATCTGGGCTTGTCCAAGGGGCTTGCTACACACACACAAGACTGTCATCTTTTTAAAAAATAACTTTTTTTTTTCTGGTGCTGAAAATTGACTCTAAGACTCTGCATATGCTAGGGAAGCCTAGTTATAGCCCAGCCCCCAGATACACCCTCCTTGAACTTGACATGGAGGAGAATCTAGATGCTCTGTTGGCTTTCCTGTCCTCACTTCCTTCACTCTCCTGCCACTCACGTGTGCTCCATGCATAGTCCCTCTCCGGCCCCTCTAACAGGTCTCCTCCTCCTCACACTGCCCACAGCCCGTCCCCTTGGGTGCTGGTCACACCTAGCATTGCTGTATCAGGTCGGAATCATCTTCTCAGCAAACCTGGTGTGGTCCTTTCCTACTAAGTCAACCACTACCATGCACTCTGTGCATGGCATGTGGTTCCCTGAATACTGCTTGGCTCTCCAGGAAGCTAATGCTGAGTTCGAGTTAGGATTTAAGTGGCAAGTAACATTTAGGAAAGAAGTGGGAGGAAGCAAGGTTGGCCCTTTTGGGAACCTTGGGGCAGAGATGCACCCTGTAGATGTCCCCACGGTAGAAACACTCAGCCCTTGTACCACCACCTTGTGCAGTCATTGGCCAGGGCCACCTCCAGGAGAATGTGACCTCAGCCTGAAGGCTGAAAGGGCCTCTAGGGCATATGTGGCTGCAAGTTGTCAGCTTCCTCTTGAAGGATTCACCTGAGCTGTGCAGCTTCATGCTAAATGTCCCTTTCCCAAAAGCAGAGAATTACAGATCTTGCAGCCACTTGTCCTGTTCCCTACACCAGAGTCTGGTGCATGGAAATTGGTCAAAGTACTGTACAGAAACACAAACTCGTATCATTAGGGGAATAAGGCAGAGAGTCACCGATGTAACACATCTTGAGCCATTTTTTATTCTGCAATACTTCGGAGGTTTTCAAAGCTAAAGAGTAATAATCATGGTGCAGGACATTCTGAGGCTTGCTTGTTAGAAGTGCTAGAAGACATTGGCTGGCTAGTATCTTTCAAATCTGCTTTGTAAATCATGTAGGGCAAGGGGAGCAGAATTCCACAGAGACCCAGAAGAAAAGGAAAACAGAGCTATAAGATGGACCAAAGGTGCATCCCAAAGAACTGTCACCTTAAGCACCTGTCAGTCAGGAAAGTTAACTGGTCTACCTGAGCCTGGCATTTTGGGTGACTAATCAAAGCTCAGATGTGGTGTTCCTGGAGAGTTAGATACAGTCCTTTTCCATTAGTGTGTGTCTTGTCCTGGAGTTCTCCTTTTCCACAAGATCCAGGCTAGGTTGGGTTTATCTCAGATCACTTGTACTTTGATGGAGCAGGTTGATCCTCAAGAATCCAAGAAAAGGGCCGGAGGGTTAGCTCACTGGTTCCGGCGCCTGCCTCGCAAG